>JAWZYU010000549.1:0-108000 GCA_038380435.1 Ryuthela nishihirai
TAAAATTGATTCTTAAGCATTTAAGAGCTTCTGACAAAGTTTTTCTAAACTGTCTTTTAATTTTTGGACTTGGACAATTTCATTAAAAGCAATTGACTTCCTAAGAAACTTTTTTTTTTCTTTTAGAAGCAAGATTCTTGAGAATTTTCACGCAAAACTCTTTTCAGTGAAACGTGCCATTTGCGAAGTCAGAGGAAGGTATAATGTTTCCTGGCTTTAAAATAACTTAAAATCAGGGCAATTAATTATTTTAGATGAAATCCCACAGTCGACCTTTTCCAGGTTTGTGTCACCATTGTTCCTCCTAACCTTTCCCCAGGCTTGTGACCTTTCCCTCCTAACCTTTCCCCAGGCTTGTGTCTCCACTGTGCCCGAAGTATGCCAGACTCCTAACCTTTTCCCAGGCTTGTGTCTCCACTGTGCCTGAAGTATGCCAGACTCCTAACCTTTTCTCAGGCTTGTGTCTCCACTGTGCCTGAAGTACGCCAGACTCCTAACCTTTTCCCAGGCTTGTGTCTCCACTGTGCCTGAAGTATGCCAGACTCCTAACCTTTTCCCAGGCTTGTGTCCCCACTGTGTCTGCATTCAAATTTTCACCGTTAGTCTCGAGCTCCGTTATTGGTAAAGGTTTTGGTTTAAGACTCCACAACGTTTCGAAATCTCATTAACGCTGTACTATGTGGGGGCGGGGGTGGCTCAGTTGGTAGCGCTCCAGGCTCGTAATCTGTAGTTCCCAGGTTCGAGTCCCAGCTGGGTCAGCGTTGAGATTTATCTCCGCAATATTCCCCGCCCTGCCCCACGGTAAGTAGGGGACACCGATGGGCTTGGAAAGGCCGCCGTCCGTCGGATGGGACGTTAAGCCGTGGCCCCGTGTGCGGGAGAGCCATACCCTGTGCACGTTAAAGAACACGTTGGATGGCTTTAACCGGAGACTACCATCTGTCTCCCAACAGCTATTCCAGTGGGTCCCCTCCCCCAACTTTCTCTGAGCCTTCGGGGTCCATGTGACCTGGCCATTTAGCCCATGGTGTGCAAAAAAGTGTCGCTCAGAGGTAAAAAAACCCAACCCTAATACATTTCCATATGTCTCCTAATATATTTCCATATGTCTCCTACAAAATTTTATAACTAAATATTTTGTTCATATTTGTGACTAAAAGTGAACACAATAAAAAATCTTTCTGCAAAAAAAATTATCTGAACAAAGTAGAAATATTTATTTCCTTTTTGCCTTTTCGCATTTTGCGTCTGTTGAGGAGAAGGTGTGTGCATTTCATCAATAATTCGAACTTATTTCATAAATATCTTTTTGTTGAAAACTATTGCTTGGTTGTCTTTCGAAATTCAATCGATTGTTTCCCATTTCAATTCTCAGAAACGCATTTAGTTCCCTTCCTAACTGAAGATGTGTTTTATCGTAAAAAAAAATTCGTTACATATCCAAACGATCCGCGTTCTGTAATTATTGCGAAAGACAGCGAAGTCCGTAAAACTCAAAATACCAAAAAATAAAGACCCCTGTGGAATCGCTATGCATCAAGAAAGCTAAAAGGGCTCCAAATTCCGCAAATAATCAGTTTTATTTCCATTAAAGCGTTTCGGAAGTTACAAATGTCAATTGCCCATTTGAACTCTCTTAGCCTTTGACGACGTTATTTTTCTTCTCCGATATTCGCGTTTCAACACAGATCTTCAGATATGAAAGAGGAGACCGCTTTTAACCACTCATCTGGCACGTCGTCAGTGAAAGAGAACCTTTTAACTCGAGAAGCAAAGGCCGCTACCAAAACAACGGTTTTCTTCCCGGAGAAATAAAAAAAGGCAGAAAGAAAGAAAACCATCACCAACCGTTAAGTGGGAGGAAAGGGTCTGTCTGATTCTAAATTGTCGAATAAATTCTGTCTTTTTCGTTTGGAGAGCTCGAAAATCAATGCTGCAAATGGTGTCAAAGATAAACTTTGTTTGTCTTCCAGTCACCAGAAATGCTGGAGGAATTACTTTACACGACTCACTGGGCCTTTGCGTCCTCCCCCTCTCCCTCCCCCTCTCCCTCCCCAATTTTCCTCCCCGAGCTTCACTCTCCCCCACTTCCAATACAGAACACATGCGTCTCGACACTAATGGGGATCGGTGGTGAGTCAGATAAAAAGCAAAGACTTTGAAGTGATAAGGTTGCAGATAAGTTTAACTTTGGGGAACAGGTCAACAACGATCAATAAGTGAAAACGACGCCGCCGAAAGAAGGCGGAAATAATGGAAGAAGAAAAAAGTTAAATGACTATTAAGAGCGAATCATTACCAGCAACGGAATCCTTATTTTACTGTTTGTTTTTAAATCTGTTTTATCTTGTTCCGCAAAAGAATATTATCAAAGAATGTGGTGGCCAAAGCCTCTTCATCAGCATTGTGCTCTTTTAAAATGCAACAAATTTAATTGTGAGCGAGATAGTGGAAAAGTCCCTTCTCATTATTTCGTAAACAAAATGAAAGCTGATTTTTCGATTTGCGGTTACGTTGGATTGTTTTAATTTGGAGGGGCACTTTTCTTTTTCAACTCAATGGGCTAAATGGCCAGGTCACAAGGACCCCGAAGGCTCAGAGAAGGTTGGGGGAGGGGACCCACTGGAACAGCTGTTGGGAGACAGATGGTAGCCTCCCGTCAAGTCCATCCAGGGTGTTCTTTAACGTTGGGTTGTTTTACCTCTGAGCGGCACTTTTTTGCACACCATGGGCTAAATGGCCAGGTCACAAGGACCCCGAAGGCTCAGAGAAGGTTGGGGGAGGGGACCCACTGGAACAGCTGTTGGGGACAGATGGTAGCCTCCCGTCAAGGTCATCCAGCGTGTTCTTTAACGTGCACAGGGTGTGGCTCTCCCGCACACGGGATCACGGCTTAACGTCCCATCCGACGGATGGCGGCCTTTCCAAGCCCATCGGTGTCCCCTACTGACCGTGGGAAGGGCCGGGAATTTTGCGGAGATAAATCTCAACGCTGACCCAGCTGGGACTCGAACCTGGGAACTACGGATTACGAGCCTGACGCGCAACCGACTGAGCTACCCTCGCCCCTGCACACACTGAGCTAAATGGCCAGATCACGTGGACCTCGAGAGCTCGGGGAAGATTGGAGAGAGAGGACCCACTAGACAGCTTTTAGGAGACAGATTTCCGTCAGCGTGTTCTTTAACGTGCACAGAATATGGTTCTCTCGCACACAGAACCACGGCTTAACATCCCATCCGACGGACGAGGGTCTTTCCAAGCCTATTGGTGTCCCCTACTGACCAAAACTGGCTGTTATTAAAAGAATCATTAGCTTAAAATTCTAAAACATGTAGTTTCAAATATGCCCCTGCACACACTGAGCTAAATGGCCAGATCACGTGGACCTCGAGAGCTCGGGGAAGATTGGAGAGAGAGGACCCACTAGACAGCTTTTAGGAGACAGATTTCCGTCAGCGTGTTCTTTAACGTGCACAGAATATGGTTCTCTCGCACACGGAACCACGGCTTAACATCCCATCCGACGGACGAGGGTCTTTCCTAGCCTATTGGTGTCCCCTACTGACCAAAACTGGCTGTTATTAAAAGAATCATTAGCTTAAAATTCTAAAACATGTAGTTTCAAATATACCTTTTCTAAAAAAAAGTTTCAACTTACTTCTATAACTTTTTAAGTACTGAACAGATTTTGCTCAAAATCGACGTTTAAATTTATCCAGTCCTATTTTCCTGTAAAATGCTTATTGTAGATATTACGAATCTCCGAGTTTCACTCTCAATTGATTTAACATGGGAATGTTTCGATTTTTGCTCTCCATTACCTGTATCTGTACTGTATCTTTTCATTCTGCCAATAAGAAAGATCCCACTTCTTATTTCCCTCGTCCAATTGAAAAGAACCTCGTTTAAACCATTCATCCAATGGGAAAGACACTCTCTTAATTCGGTTTCCCAATGTGAAAGACACTCTCTTAATTCGTTTTCCCAATGGGGAAGACTTCTTAATTCACTCGGCCAATGGGAAAGGCCCTCTCATCACATTCGCCCAATTGGGAAGACTTCTCTAAATTCCCTCGCCCAATTGGAAAGATTTCTCTAAATTCATTCGCCCAATAGGAAAGATCTCTCTCAATTCATTCAGCCAATGGGAAATATGCCATCTTAGCCTGATACCTAAACTAATGATTAGCACACTTGACTGCTAGGCCAGGGGGCATGTCCTTATGTATGTGTCTTTTTATATTTTGTATGAGAAGCCGGACAAGGTAAAATTGGACAAGATAAATTAGCGGAAGAAAAAGCTTTTAGATTATCGCTGTCCTATGTATAAGTGATTATCCACTTCCCTTCTTTTAGGAAATAAAAAAAATTCAATCCTCTAGTTGGAAAAATACTCTCTTAATTTAATCCTTCAGTGGAAAAATCCTCTTCACTCGTCCAAATTGGTAAGATTGGCCAATGGAAAAAGTCTCACAATTCGCTTGGCCAAATGGGAAAGATCCTCTCTTAATTCAGGCCTCCAATAGGAAAGATACTCTGTTAATTCAGCCCTCCAACGAAAAATCCTCGTAATTCAGTTTGGACAAATGGGGAAAGATCCTCTCTTTATTCAGCCCTCCAATGGGAAAGATACTCTGTTAATTCAGCCCTTCAATGGAAAAATTATCGTAATTCAGTTCGGACAAATGGGGAAAGATCCTCTCTTTATTCAGTCCTCCAATGGGAAAGATACTCTGTTAATTCAGCCCTCCAATGGAAAAATCCTCGTAATTCAGTTCGGACAAATGGGGAAAGATCCGCTCTTTATTCAGTCCTCCAATGGGAAAGATACTCTGTTAATTCAGCACTCCAATGGAAAAATCCTCGTAATTCAGTTCGGACAAATGGGGAAAGATCCTCTCTTTATTCAGTCCTCCAATGGGAAAGATACTCTGTTAATTCAGCCCTCCAATGGAAAAATCCTCGTAATTCAGTTCGGACAAATGGGGAAAGGTCCTCTCTTTATTCAGTCCTCCAATGGGAAAGATACTCTGTTAATTCAGCCCTCCAATGAAAAAATCCTCGTAATTCAGTTCGGACAAATGGGGAAAGATCCTCTCTTTATTCAGTCCTCCAATGGGAAAGATACTCTGTTAATTCAGCCCTCCAATGGAAAAATCCTCGTAATTCAGTTCGGACAAATGGGGAAAGATCCTCTCTTTATTCAGTCCTCTAATGGGAAAGATACTCTGTTAATTCATCCCTCCAAAGGAAAAATCCTCGTAATTCAGTTCGGACAAATGGGGAAAGATCTTCTCTTTATTCAGTCCTCCAATGGGAAAGATACTCTGTTAATTCAGCCTTCCAATGGAAAAATCCTCGTAATTCAGTTCGGACAAATGGGGAAAGGTACTCTCTTTATTCAGTCCTCCAATGGGAAAGATACTCTGTTAATTCAGCCCTCCAATGGAAAAATCCTCGTAATTCAGTTCGGACAAATGGGGAAAGGTCCTCTCTTTATTCAGTCCTCCAATGGGAAAGATACTCTGTTAATTCAGCCCTCCAATGGAAAAATCCTCGTAATTCAGTTCGGACAAATGGGGAAAGATCCTCTCTTTATTCAGTCCTCCAATGGGAAAGATACTCTGTTAATTCAGCCCTACAATGGAAAAATCCTCGTAATTCATTCAGTTCGGACAAATGGGGAAAGGTCCTCTCTTTATTCAGTCCTCCAATGGGAAAGATACTCTGTTAATTCAGCCCTCCAATGAAAAAATCCTCGTTATTCAGTTCGGACAAATGGGAAAGATCCTCTCTTTATTCAGTCCTCCAATGGGAAAGATACTCTGTTAATTCAGCCCTCCAATGGAAAAATCCTCGTAATTCAGTTCGGACAAATGGGGAAAGGTCCTCTCTTTATTCAGTCCTCCAATGGGAAAGATACTCTGTTAATTCAGCACTCCAATGGAAAAATCCTCGTAATTCAGTTCGGACAAATGGGGAAAGATCCTCTCTTTATTCAGTCCTCCAATGGGAAAGATACTCTGTTAATTCAGTCCTCCAATGGAAAAATCCTCGTAATTCAGTTCGGACAAATGGGGAAAGATCCTCTCTTTATTCAGTCCTCCAATGGGAAAGATACTCTGTTAATTCAGTCCTCCAATGGAAAAATCCTCGCAATTCAGTTCGGACAAATGGGGAAAGATCCTCTCTTTATTCAGTCCTCCAATGGGAAAGATACTCAGTTAATTCAGCCCTCCAATGAAAAAATCCTCGTAATTCAGTTCGGACAAATGGGGAAAGATCCTCTCTTTATTCAGTCCTCCAATGGGAAAGATACTCTGTTAATTCATCCCTCCAATGGAAAAATCCTCGTAATTCAGTTCGGAGAAATGGGGAAAGATCCTCTCTTTATTCAGTCCTCCAATGGGAAAGATACTCTGTTAATTCAGCCCTACAATGGAAAATTCCTCGTAATTCATTCAGTTCGGACAAATGGGGAAAGGTCCTCTCTTTATTCAGTCCTCCAAAGGGAAAGATACTCTGTTAATTCAGCCCTCCAATGAAAAAATCCTCGTTATTCAGTTCGGACAAATGGGAAAGATCCTCTCTTTATTCAGTCCTCCAATGGGAAAGATACTCTGTTAATTCAGCCCTCCAATGGAAAAATCCTCGTAATTCAGTTCGGACAAATGGGGAAAGGTCCTCTCTTTATTCAGTCCTCCAATGGGAAAGATACTCTGTTAATTCAGTCCTCCAATGGAAAAATCCTCGTAATTCAGTTCGGACAAATGGGGAAAGATCCTCTCCTTATTCAGTCCTCCAATGGGAAAGATACTCTGTTAATTCAGTCCTCCAATGGAAAAATCCTCGTAATTCAGTTCGGACAAATGGGGAAAGATCCTCTCTTTATTCAGTCCTCCAATGGGAAAGATAATCTGTTAATTCAGTCCTCCAATGGAAAAATCCTCGCAATTCAGTTCGGACAAATGGGGAAAGATCCTCTCTTTATTCAGTCCTCCAATGGGAAAGATACTCTGTTAATTCAGCCCTCCGATGGAAAAATCCTCGTAATTCAGTTCGGACAAATGGGGAAAGGTCCTCTCTTTATTCAGTCCTCCAATGGGAAAGATACTCTGTTAATTCAGCCCTCCAATGGAAAAATCCTCGTAATTCAGTTCGGACAAATGGGGAAAGGTCCTCTCTTTATTCAGTCCTCCAATGGGAAAGATACTCTGTTAATTCAGCCCTCCAATGGAAAAATCCTCGTTATTCAGTTCGGAAAAATGGGGAAAGATCCTCTCTTTATTCCGTCCTCCAATGGGAAAGATACTCTGTTAATTCAGTCCTCCAATGGAAAAATCCTCGTAATTCAGTTCGGACAAATGGGGAAAGATCCTCTCTTTATTCAGTCCTCCAATGGGAAAGGTACTCTGTTAATTCAGCCCTCCAATGGAAAAATCCTCGTAATTCAATTCGGACAAATGGGAAATACACTCTCTTAATTCAGTCCTCCAATAGAAAAAGTCTCTTAATTCGCTCAGCCAAATGGGAAAGATCCTCTTTTAATTCAGTCCACCAATGGGAAAGATACTCTGTTAATTCAGTCCTCCAATGGAAAAATCCTCGTAATTCAATTCGGACAAATGGGAAAGACACTCTCTTAATTCAGTCCTCCAAAGGAAAAGTCTCTTAATTCGCTTCAACCTAGTGGGGCGAGGGTTGGCCGAATCGGTGGTACCTCGCCAGGCTAGCCATCGACAGTTCCCAGGTTTGCGTCCCAATTAATCCAGCATTCAAATTTATCTTCGCTAAATTCCCTCCTTGTCCTCTATGTGAAAAGGGACATCTTTGGGTTTGGAGAAGCCGCCGTTTGTTGGATGGTTCATTAAACTGTGGACCCGTGTGCAGAAAAAAAAACATTCTGAGCATTAACGAACACTCTGGACGGTCTTGAAGGAACATTCCTTCTGTTTTCTAACAGCTGTTCAGTGAGTCATTCCCCCATCCTTCTCGCCGCTTTACTCCACTATGCTGTGAGCCCTTGGGGTACTTGTGACTTAGCAATTTCGCACATTGTGTACGAAGAAATGGCGTCCAGAGAAATAATAATCAACCCAATCTGAAACTATAATGTTTTGCTTCTTTTAAATAAAATTTCAATGCGAGATTCAAAATTTAGATTCTTGAGATATTTAATACCTTTTCAGTCTCACTTTCATATAAAATCTTTATTTTAAAGGTTGGGGCGTTCCATAATTTTCTTTCCTCCTAAAAACGGTCCTCCAATAATTCCGTTAAAAATACAGAAATGTTCTAATTTTTTAGGATACTGTATTAGTAAGTGTATTTAAAATCTGGCCTCCTATTCACATAAAAAACACCATAGGAAAGATACAAAAAAAACTTCATATTCTGAAATCTGAAGGAGGCGGGGGCATGCAACTTTTAAACTTAAGTTTAATTATCACTTATTTTATGCCCCAAATTAATAATATATTTTTAATCTATAAACTACTAAGATAACAAATATAGCTTCAGTACCTTAAAATGAACAAAAACTGAGAAATAGCAAAAAATATATGTAACCTGCAATTGTAAACTATTATATATTTGTAAAATAATTCTGTTAATTTAATTAAAAAAAAAGGTAATATTCAGAAAAACAAGATGCATTATTCATTAGGAAAAATCTAAAGAAAAGAATTTATTATTAACTAAATCAGAACTGCGAAAAGGCCTTGCGCAAATATTTCCGTTACTACTTTTTTTTCCCTTGGAACTGTGATTAAATAAACATATTCCCTCTGGAAACAAAATAAAATTTCCAAAGTAAAGTCTTGAATTATTCAATGCTTTAGTGACATATCTGGAGGCTTTTCTCGAAGAAATTTGCTATATTACCCTTACGCATCCTGAAATCTGAAATAATTAATTATATTTCTATTTAATAAATTTATCTTGTTATACATATACACATTCTCAAATGCATCTTACCATCAGATCGGTTTTTCACAGAATCTTAAATTTGCTTGAATATTAAATACCCTCATCGTTTAAAACACTTGTAGCTAAATATTTATTCATTATTTAAACTTTTCTTCCAGGTTAATTTTTATTTTTTCGTGATCATTTTATTACATTCACCGAAAAGCAATTTTATTGGTTTATCAGTTTAAGCAAGATGAAAATTAGATCTTTTTTTTCATTTTTTGTCATTTATTCATATAACTAAAGATTTTAATGCATTATTCACGAAAATTGCTTCTTGTATTCTTAATGTTTTAAAGTTTTTCTCTCTGACTCTTAATAGACAATGATGTCGTCGATGAAATTTTGATGTCGATTTTTGTTTCTTCTTTCAAAGTAGAAAGTCGTTGCTATGGAATATTTCTTCTTTAGTTATCTTTTAAATGATCACGGCAAAACTTTGGTATGGATGTGTTTTCTATTTTATTGTTTGCTATTAATGATTTCAATTTTTCTGCCACAATGAATTTAACCCGTGATTTTATTCCAATTACGTCTAGTTTAGGACTTTTTTTTTGTTTTGTTTTGCTTTTATGTTAGTATGAAAGTGCATCATTTTTAATTTTAGCTTCGTGTTTTTAAAACTTGCACTTGTCATTATCATAGTAATAATAAAATAAAAATAATACTTTTAAAAAAAAAACATCGCAAGATAGGAAATAATTTTTACGCGGATTATTGATTTCTTCAATATATCTCGTTAAGATTATTAAACTTTTAACATTAAAATAAAGATTTTTTTATACCATATCTTATTGTAAAATGAATTTAATTCGGTTATAAATCATTCCACTTTTTAGTGCAAACTCATTTCAGTCTCGTTTGAAATATTTTAGTTTTTCGAGAAAGCAATAAATTAATTTTAGAATTTCATTACTTAACATTCGATTACTTTTACAGATCAGTTTTCGAGGTTGGGTTGGGTTATTTTACCTCTGAGCGGCACTTTTTTGCACACCATGGACTAAATGGTCAGGTCACATGGACTCCGAAGGCTCAGAGAAGGTTGGGGGAGGAGACCCACTGGAACAGCTGTTGGGAGACAGATGGTAACCTCCCGTCAAGGCCATCCAGCGTGTTCTTTAACGTGCACAGGGTATGGCTCTCCGGCACACGGGGCCACGGCTTAACGTCCCATTTGACGGACGGCGGCCTTTCCAAGCCCATCGGTGTCCCCTACTGACCGTGGGCAGGGAATTTTGCGGAGATGAATCTCAACGCTGACCCAGCTGGGACTCGAACCTGGGAACTACAGATTACAAGCCTGGAGCGCTATCGATTGAGCCACCCCCCCCCCCCCGCACCGGGACCACGGCTTAACGTTTCATCGGACGGGCAGCGTCCTTTCCAAGCCCATTAAATATCCCTGCTGACCGAGAGCAAGGTAAGGAGTTTTCAAAATTTTCATATATTAGGAAATAAATTACTTATTGACACAAAATAACATATTGCATTGTCAATGTTCCTTCAGCGAGATTACTTCTATACAAACTATTCCGTCTCATTCTTTTAAATTCGCCACAGTGATCTATAAATTACCTTTTTAAATGCTACAAGTTTTTTAATACGTATTAATAACTGTTCTTACTCTGATTTTGTTCGGGGCGGGGGTGGCTCAGTCGGTAGCGCGCCAGGCTCGTAATCTGTAGTTCCCAGGTTCGAGTCCCAGCTGGGTCAGCGTTGAGATTTATCTCCGCAAAATTCTCCGCCCTGCCCACGGTCAGTAGGGGACACCGATGGGCTTGGAAAGGCCGCCGACCGTCGGATTGGACGTTAACCCGTGTCCCCGTGTGCGGGAGAGCCATACCCTGTGCACGTTAAAGAACACGCTGGATGGCCTTGACGGGAGGCTACCATCTGTCTCCCAACAGCTGTTCCAGTGGGTCCCCTCCCCCAACCTTCTCTGAGCCTTTGGGGTCCTTGTGACCTGGCCATTTAGCCCATGGTGTGCAAAAAAGTGCCGCTCAGAGGTAACCCAACCCAATCTGATTTTGTTCGATATTTTGCTACTATAAAGTACGACAGGAATGAATAAAGCCCTTTTTTCCTATATTAATATGAGATTTCAATTTTCATTTAAAGAATAGTTTTCGGAAACCGAATTAATTCGTTATACTGAGAATTTCACATAATATTTTAACGTGGTGTGGCGACCAGGATTTTGCATCACAGTACTGCGCGTGCACTCTTGCGTAACATAGAATAACATACACCTCAAGTGGCTGCTTACTACAGGAGGACTGACAGAAGCATGTCAGTTTATACCCCATAGTGAAAGGTCCGAGAGGAATGAGAGACAGCAGCAGATACAGATCCATGCCTGTACCCGCAGTTCGAAAATAGGTCTCTTTGATCCGTAGCTAAGCACGTTAACCATTCGGATACACTGGTGATCGAACACAGGTCCCTTTGATCAATGACCAATCACGTTACCACTCCACTACGCTGGGGGTCGAACAAGATTCGTCCTTTGATCGGTAGCCAAACACACTAACCATTCGGACACGCTGGGGCTCGAACACAGGTCCCTTTTATCAATGACCAAGCACGTTAACACCCCACGTGCTGGACTCAAACACAGGTCCCTCCGTTGATCAGTAGCCAAGCACGCTAACCACTCAGTCAAGCTGGGGCTCGAACCCAGGTCCCTTTGAGCAGTAGCCAAGCACGCTAACCACTCAGTCAAGCTGGGGTTCGAACCCAGGTCCCGTTGATCAGTAGCCAAGCACGCTAATCACTCAGTCAAGCTGGGGCTCGAACCCAGGTCCCGTTGATCAGTAGCCAAGCACGCTAACCACTCAGTCAAGCTGGGGCTCGAACCCAGGTCCCGTTGATCAGTAGCCAAGCACGCTAACCACTCAGTCAAGCTGGGGTTCGAACCCAGGTCCCGTTGATCAGTAGTCAAGCACGCTAACCACTCAGTCAAGCTGGGGCTCGAACCCAGGTCCCGTTGATCAGTAGCCAAGCACGCTAACCACTCAGTCAAGCTGGGGCTCGAACCCAGGTCCCGTTGATCAGTAGCCAAGCACGCTAATCACTCAGTCAAGCTGGGGCTCGAACCCAGGTCCCGTTGATCAGTAGCCAAGCACGCTAACCACTCAGTCAAGCTGGGGCTCGAACCCAGGTCCCGTTGATCAGTAGCCAAGCACGCTAACCACTCAGTCAAGCTGGGGCTCGAACCCAGGTCCCGTTGATCAGTAGCCAAGCACGCTAACCAATCTGTCAAGCTGGGGCTCGAACCCAGGTCCCGTTGATCAGTAGCCAAGCACGCTAACCACTCAGTCAAGCTGGGGCTCGAACCCAGGTCCCGTTGATCAGTAGCCAAGCACGCTAACCACTCTGTCAAGCTGGGGCTCGAACCCAGGTCCCGTTGATCAGTAGCCAAGCACGCTAACCACTCAGTCAAGCTGGGGCTCGAACCCAGGTCCCGTTGATCAGTAGCCAAGCACGCTAACCACTCAGTCAAGCTGGGGCTCGAACCCAGGTCCCTTTGATCAGTAGCCAAGCACGCTAACCACTCTGTCAAGCTGGGGCTCGAACCCAGGTCCCGTTGATCAGTAGCCAAGCACGCTAACCACTCAGTCAAGCTGGGGCTCGAACCCAGGTCCCGTTGATCAGTAGCCAAGCACGCTAACCACTCAGTCAAGCTGGGGCTCGAACCCAGGTCCCGTTGATCAGTAGCCAAGCACGCTAACCACTCTGTCAAGCTGGGGCTCGAACCCAGGTCCCGTTGATCAGTAGCCAAGCACGCTAACCACTCAGTCAAGCTGGGGCTCGAACCCAGGTCCCGTTGATCAGTAGCCAAGCACGCTAACCACTCAGTCAAGCTGGGGCTCGAACCCAGGTCCCGTTGATCAGTAGCCAAGCACGCTAACCAATCTGTCAAGCTGGGGCTCGAACCCAGGTCCCGTTGATCAGTAGCCAAGCACGCTAACCACTCAGTCAAGCTGGGGCTCGAACCCAGGTCCCGTTGATCAGTAGCCAAGCACGCTAACCACTCTGTCAAGCTGGGGCTCGAACCCAGGTCCCGTTGATCAGTAGCCAAGCACGCTAACCACTCAGTCAAGCTGGGGCTCGAACCCAGGTCCCGTTGATCAGTAGCCAAGCACGCTAACCACTCAGTCAAGCTGGGGCTCGAACCCAGGTCCCTTTGATCAGTAGCCAAGCACGCTAACCACTCTGTCAAGCTGGGGCTCGAACCCAGGTCCCGTTGATCAGTAGCCAAGCACGCTAACCACTCAGTCAAGCTGGGGCTCGAACCCAGGTCCCGTTGATCAGTAGCCAAGCACGCTAACCACTCAGTCAAGCTGGGGCTCGAACCCAGGTCCCGTTGATCAGTAGCCAAGCACGCTAACCACTCAGTCAAGCTGGGGCTCGAACCCAGGTCCCGTTGATCAGTAGCCAAGCACGCTAACCACTCTGTCAAGCTGGGGCTCGAACCCAGGTCCCGTTGATCAGTAGCCAAGCACGCTAACCACTCAGTCAAGCTGGGGCTCGAACCCAGGTCCCGTTGATCAGTAGCCAAGCACGCTAACCACTCAGTCAAGCTGGGGCTCGAACCCAGGTCCCGTTGATCAGTAGCCAAGCACGCTAACCACTCAGTCAAGCTGGGGCTCGAACCCAGGTCCCGTTGATCAGTAGCCAAGCACGCTAACCACTCTGTCAAGCTGGGGCTCGAACCCAGGTCCCATTGATCAGTAGCCAAGCACGCTAACCACTCTGTCAAGCTGGGGCTCGAACCCAGGTCCCGTTGATCAGTAGCCAAGCACGCTAACCACTCTGTCAAGCTGGGGCTCGAACCCAGGTCCCGTTGATCAGTAGCCAAGCACGCTAACCACTCAGTCAAGCTGGGGCTCGAACCCAGGTCCCGTTGATCAGTAGCCAAGCACGCTAACCACTCAGTCAAGCTGGGGCTCGAACCCAGGTCCCTTTGATCAGTAGCCAAGCACGCTAACCACTTGACTACGGGACGGCGTAGAATAAATGGTAATAATAATTCCTTCTCTTATCTTTGTCTATGCTATGTAGTGTTGGAAAATGACAAACTCAAACAAATCGACAGTACAGTAATTTTTTTTTTGTAAGAAAAAAAGCAACAAACATTCTAAAATGAGTATTTTTTCCAGATTTTTTCTTCTTTTGGGGATGGGATTTATTTCAATGTTTTAATCTGTTATTCGTGATGTGAAAATTGGAGAGAAATCAGGTAAAAACCAGGAAATGTCATACTCTATTCCTAACTCTTCAAACTGTTCCATAATTTCATCATATGTGCAACGTTTAAACCATTTTTCCTTCTTTGAAATTATCAAAAAAAGTGTTGGCAAAATATTTATATTTTCAAAGCATTTTTTTCTGTTGAATGGTTAAAAAACATTTCTGCATAAATTTCGCCTGTTGAATGGTTAGAAAACATTTCTGCATAAATTTCACCTTTTTTTTCCGTTCTGTTGGAAAAATGTAATGATTTAATCTTTTTTTTTGAATCACTAAAAGAATTATAAAAATGTTTCAATTGCATGGTATTCAAATATATCTATAAGCAAATATTTGTGTTGAATTATTTTTAAAAACTGCAGTGTGTAAAATTAATTTCGTGGTTGGTATCGTGTTATGTTTAATTTTTTTGTTTCTTTGAAAACACTGTAAAGAAATTTTACTGAAAAATATTTCAAATGATCTATATTTTCTTAAAGAGTTATAAATAGATTAGTCCAAGCCCAGATCTAAAAATAACATTTGTGGGAAAGTGACTAGATTGAACCGGAACTGACCAGAAAGACGTTCTTTTATATTTTTTTATCAGAAATTGCACATTTTTTTAATAGAGTACTATATTTTTCGCCTCTTTTAGGGCCATTATTAAATTTCTCTAAAGGTGGGATCATGATTTTTTTGTCTCTTCATATTTTCATTTTGACACATTTCTGTCTCACCACCTGTTTCTTTTCCCTGCAGGCTAGAGATCGACAATCCCGTTACGCATCAACTTCATTCGTTTCTTTTCTCTGCAGGATTGAGATCGCCCATCCCGTTCTCATCAATTTCAATCGTTTCTTTTCTCTGTGGGATCGAGATCGTCTATCCCATTACGCATCAACTTCATCGGTTTCTTTTCTCTGATGATGGAGATCGCCCATCCCGTTCTCATCAACTTCATTCGTTTCTTTCCTTTGGGGGATCGAGACCGCCTATCCTGTTACGCATCAACGTCATCCGTTTCTTTTCTCTGCAGGATCGAGATCGGCCATCCCGTTCTCATCAACTTCAGAGTTTTCTCTGCGGGATTGAGATCTTCTCTCTCGTTACGCATCAACTTCATCTGTTTCTTATCTCTTCAGGATGGAGATCGCCCATCCCGTTCTCATCGACTTCATTCGTTTCTTTTCTTTGCGGAATTGAGACCGCCTATCCCGTTACGCATCAACTTCATTCGTTTCTTTTCTCTGCAGGATTGAGATCGCCCATCCCGTTCTCATCAATTTCATTCGTTTCTTTTCTCTGCAGGATTGAGATCGCCCATCCCGTTCTCATCAATTTCAATCGTTTCTTTTCTCTGTGGGATCGAGATCGTCTATCCCATTACGCATCAACTTCATCGGTTTCTTTTCTCTGATGATGGAGATCGCCCATCCCGTTCTCATCAACTTCATTCGTTTCTTTCCTTTGGGGGATCGAGACCGCCTATCCTGTTACGCATCAACGTCATCCGTTTCTTTTCTCTGCAGGATCGAGATCGGCCATCCCGTTCTCATCAACTTCAGAGTTTTCTCTGCGGGATTGAGATCTTCTCTCTCGTTACGCATCAACTTCATCTGTTTCTTATCTCTTCAGGATGGAGATCGCCCATCCCGTTCTCATCGACTTCATTCGTTTCTTTTCTTTGCGGGATCGAGACCGCCTATCCCGTTACGCATCAACTTCATTCGTTTCTTTTCTCTGCAGGATTGAGATCGCCCATCCCGTTCTCATCAATTTCATTCGTTTCTTTTCTCTGCAGGATTGAGATCGCCCATCCCGTTCTCATCAATTTCAATCGTTTCTTTTCTCTGTGGGATCGAGATCGTCTATCCCATTACGCATCAACTTCATCGGTTTCTTTTCTCTGATGATGGAGATCGCCCATCCCGTTCTCATCAACTTCATTCGTTTCTTTCCTTTGGGGGATCGAGACCGCCTATCCTGTTACGCATCAACGTCATCCGTTTCTTTTCTCTGCAGGATCGAGATCGGCCATCCCGTTCTCATCAACTTCAGAGTTTTCTCTGCGGGATTGAGATCTTCTCTCTCGTTACGCATCAACTTCATCTGTTTCTTATCTCTTCAAGATGGAGATCGCCCATCCCGTTCTTATCAACTTCATTCGTTTCGTTTCTCTGCAAGATGGAGATCCACCATCCCGTTCTCATCAACTTCATTCGTTTCTTTTCTCTGCAGGATCGAGATCGCCCATCCCGTTAAGCATTAACTCATCCATTTCTTTTCTCTGCAGGATCGAGATCATTCATCCCGTTCTCATCAACTTCATTCCTTTTTTTTTCTCTGGGGGATTGAGATCGCCTGTCCCATTACGCATCAACTTCATCCGTTTGTTTTCTCTGCAGGATCGAGATCACCCATTCTGTTACCCATTAACTTCATCTTCATCTGTTTCTTTTCGCTGCAACATCAAAATCGCCCATCCCGTTACACATCAATTTCATCTGTTTCTTTTCTTTGCAGGCTCGAGAACGCCCATCCCATTACGCATCAACTTCCTGCACATCCCGTCTCCTGTTGTGCTCGGAGATTCTCTCCTCCTCACGTGCAACTACGAGCTCGGCAATGAGACTCTTTACGCTGTGAAGTGGTATAAAAACATGGGAGAGTTCTTTAGATATGTGCCTCGCTCGAAGCCGCAGTTCAAGTCCTTGCCTCAACCAGGAGTCTACGTTGACGTAAGTGATCGGACTTTGTACTTCGAAAAGATACTATTGCTGGAATCAGTTGTTTAAAGCTGTTAAGGTACAAATTAGTATCATGAAGTACACTGGGGTGTCACGGTACAAGTGTTTTTCCATGTACACTGGTGTTTCATGCACACTGCCATTTACTGAAACTTGGCGTTTCACAGTACATTGACATTTACACACAACACAGTACATTGGCATTTCCTTAACACTGGTGTTTCACAGTACATTGGCATTTGCTTAACACTGGTGTTTCACAGTACATGGGCATTTCCTTAACACTGGTGTTTCACAGTACATTGGCATTTGCTTAACACTGGTGTTTCACAGTACATTGGCATTTCCTTAACACTGGTGTTTCACAATACATTGGCATTTCCTTAACACTGGTGTTTCACAGTACAATGGCATTTCCTTAACACTGGTGTTTCACAGTACATTGGCATTTCCTTAACACTGGTGTTTCACAGTACATTGGCATTTCCTTAACACTGGTGTTTCACAGTACATTGGCATTTCCTTAACACTATTGTTTCACAGTACTTTGGCATTTCCTTAACACTATTGTTTCACAGTACTTTGGCATTTCCTTAACACTGGTGTTTCACAGTACATTGGCATTTCCTTAACACTGGTGTTTCACAGTACATTGGCATTTCCTTAACACTGGTGTTTCACAGTACATTGGCATTTCCTTAACACTATTGTTTCACAGTACTTTGGCATTTCCTTAACACTGGTGTTTCACAGTACATTGGCATTTCCTTAACACTGGTGTTTCACAGTACATTGGCATTTCCTTAACACTGGTGTTTCACAGTACATTGGCATTTCCTTAACACTGGTGTTTCACAGTACATTGGCATTTCCTTAACACTGGTGTTTCACAGTACATTGGCATTTCCTTAACACTGGTGTTTCACAGTACATTGGCATTTCCTTAACACTGGTGTTTCACAGTACATTGGCATTTCCTTAACAGTGGTGTTTCACAGTACATTGGCATTTCCTTAACACTGGTGTTTCACAGTACATTGGCATTTCCTTAACACTGGTGTTTCACAGTACAGTGGCATTTCCTTAACACTGGTGTTTCACAGTACATTGGCATTTCCTTAACAGTGGTGTTTCACAGTACATTGGCATTTCCTTAACACTGGTGTTTCACAGTACATTGGCATTTCCTTAACACTGGTGTTTCACAGTACATTGGCATTTCCTTAACACTGGTGTTTCACAGTACATTGGCATTTGCTTCACAATGCTCTTTTGTGATACACTGATATTTTATGCCACACTGATAATTTTACGACACATGGTATTTCGAGAAACACTAGCTTTCCAAGAGCGAATGGTATTTGTTGCGAAATTCCAGCTTTGAAGAAATATTGTTGTAAACTATGAGTAACGATGCCTATACAAAAAAAAATATGTTTAACTATATTATCCATTACATTTTTAATTTATAAATATATAACATTGCTGAGAATATAAACACTGTGTCTGAATGAGCACCGGTAATTGCATCATAGCATTTTTGTTATATTTTAAATTTTACTTATTTACAGAAATTAACCCACAAATATAATATTCCTGAATATTATCATTAATAATTATATTTCTGTTATTTTATATTATCAATGACCAATGAATTAAATCTATCATCTATGGTCAATTCGTGCTACGCTATTTTGAAAAGTATGATTGACTATGAGACTGCGTAGCTGAGTTGGGTTGGGTTGTTTTACCTCTGAGCGGCACTTTTTTGCACACCATGGGCTAAATGGTCAGGTCACATGGACCCCGAAGGCTCAGAGAATGTTGGGGGAGGGGACCCACTGGAACAGCTGTTGGGAGACAGATGATAGCCTCCCGTCTAGGCCATCCAGTGTGTTCTTTAACGTTGGGTTGTTTTACCTCTGAGCGGCACTTTTTTGCACACCATGGGCTAAATGGCCAGGTCACATGGACCCCAAAAGCTCAGAGAAGGTTGGGGGAGGCGACCCACTGGAACAGCTGTTAGGATACAGATGGTAGCCTCCCGTCAGGGATATCCAGTGTGTTCTTTAACGTGCACAGGGTATGACTCTCCCACACACGGGCCCACGGCTTAACGTCCCATCCGACGGACGGCGGCCTTTCCAAGCCCATCGGTGTCCCCTACTGACCGTGGGCAGGGCGGGGATTTTTGCGGAGATAAATCTCAACGCTGACCCAGCTGTGACTCGAACCTGGGAACTACAGATTACGAGCCTGGCGCGCTACCGACTGAGCCACCCCCGCCCCCTGCGTAGCTGATATTCCTACACTGCTCACACACGTCACAGATCAATGACCTATCAAATCACCTGCGAATTGGACTGCACAGTCCACAAATCTCCTCCCATTGCTTTCCTGCAACACCTCCTTTCCTGCTCTAAACCTACCAATGTCCAAGTCGGTTTTCCTTCCGTTTCGCGCATTATTGGACTTCCATCTCGAGAAAGAAGAGCAAGGGTGGAGATAGGTCTCTCTCCTCCGTCTCGGAATTTCCACCGAAACCTCGGATATAAAAGAGCGCGCTTCCGCAAAGGTGTGAAGTAGAGGACAGCTGAAACATGAATGACCTTCCGCTGAAGTCGATGGCTCTCCATCGATCCTAGCTCAAGCGCAGACCGCCTTTCCAACAGCCGATAGTTTGCATCTTCCGAGAGAATCGGATCAGCTGTCTTCACTTGAAGCTTCCCTCTATATCTTCCTTCCCCCCCTTACTACAATCCCCCCCTTCTCACACCACCTCCTATTTCTGAAGAGCACCGGAAAATCAATGTCTTGAGTCCATAAGCTTCCCGCCTCGCCTCCGGCGCTAGAAACTAACCATATAGCAGTTGTTGCAGTTCCCCATTGATGCGCGTGAGTTTTCCTCTTCAGCTACAAGTTCAAAAGCATCAGTTTTTTTGGGGATGGTCATTTTTTTTTTCTTCCTTATGCTTTGACAGATATTAGATCTGTCTTAAGAGCAACTATCGCAGACGCATGCCTCCGAGTTTCTGGAGATAATCATAAGATTTTTTACAAAACGTTGATAGAGAATACCATATTTGGAACTCTATAAAATGGAAAATGAGTTGTTGTTGTTTTTTTATGGGAAAAACCAATATACATTTAAAGATCGTGAACAATTCTATAATCACCTTGATATATGTATGCAAAAGCTAAAGGGGGGCGGGGGGGGGCTCAGTCGGTAGCGCGCCAGTCTCGAAATCTGTAGTTCCCAGGTACAAGTCCCAGCTGGGTCAGCGTTGAGATTTATCTCCGCAAAATTTCCCGCCCTGCCCACGGTCAGTAGGGGACACCGATGGGCTTGGAAAGGCCGCCGTCCGTCGGATAGGACGTTAAGCCGTGGCCCCGTGTGTGGGAGAGCCATACCCTGTGCACGTTAAAGAATACGCTGGATGGCCTTGACGGGAGGTTACCATCTGTCTCCCAACAGCTGTTCCAGTGGGTCCCCTCCCCCAACCTTCTCTGAGCCTTCGGGGTCCATGTGACCTGGCCATTTAGCCCATGGTGTGCAAAAAAGTGCCACTCAGAGGTAAAACAACCCAACCCAAAAGCTAAAGGACTTAAAAGAACATTGCCTTAACAAACGCTTATGTAATAAAAAATAATTATATTAAATATTTGATGTAGTTTCAGAATTACTCAACAGTATACCAAATTAAATAAATGTTAAGGATTTATGTTTAGTTTTGCTAAGAATGGCAAACAATTAGTTGAAAACATTAAAGACACGGAAACTTTTATACCTGTTAAGTTAATTGAGTCTGCCCTCTGTGAAAAATTCATTCGATTTTTTTTTGTTTTCAATGTTTTAGTTAACGAAATTCATTTTACAGTACTTGCTTAGTGTTAATGTCACCCTTTATAGTAGGTGTAAAATATGTGTGTGTGTATCGTAACTATTATTTCGAACTATACAGTTCTGAAGTAGTAAATATTTGTATGTGGAAAGTGGCAAATATATCTGACAGGGGTGTAACTATGAGGAGATGGAGGAGATGCAACCCCTCCCCCCCCCAAAGTAAATCGGGGTTGGCAAAATTCGAAGTCACTTGGAAAAATACAGGCGAGTTGAGAAAATTGCGATTGGTTTTGTGAAATTAAGGAGAGTTGTCAAAATTGAGAAAACTTTGGCAAAATTCGAGGTGACTTAATAAAATTCAAGCGAGATGTAAAATTAGTGATTTTTTTTTTTTGCAAAATCATAACGATTGCAAAATTTTTGACAGCTGCCCCCTCACCACCACCACCACCCCGGAACAAAATTCTGGGTACATCCCTGACAGAGACATAAATAAATTTATGTAAAGCGCTTATTTTCTCAGGTAGCAAAATTTGATTTCCAAGTCAGTCGGAATATTTTCGTTCACTTCTCCCCTCCCCTCAACCATAGTCCCTTCGTTACGTCCCTATATCTGAATATATAAATGTAATAGAATTGCAAAAAAAAAATATAATCTGTGTAGAAAAAAAGGGAAAAAACACGGATATAATAATAAACTGTACAGTCGCTCAAAAAAGTATCCGAACACTATAGTTGCTTACAGAATTAAGAAAAAAATAACTGGCAAAGATTTTTTTTAGAAATTAGTGATTTGGCGACCTTCGTGTCACGTAACACGAAGGTTGCCAGATCACTAATTTCTAAAAAAAATCGTTGCCAGATATTTTTTCTGAATTCTGTAATCAACCATAATGTTCGTTCGGATACTTTTTTTGAGCGACTGTAGGTGCTCATATTATTTTGATACTAGATCGTGTGGGCTCACTCACGGAAATATTGAGCGTGTGCAGTTACCGTTCACAGCAAACTGGAGCGTGTGCAGTAACTGCACAAGCTCCAGTTTGCTGTGAACGGTAACTGGAGCGTGTACAGTTGCTGTACATGCTCCAGATATTTTTCCTGAATTCTGTAATCACGTGACACGAAGGTTGCCAGATCACTAATTTCTAAAAAAATCGTTGCCAGATATTTTTTTCTGAATTCTGTAATCAACCATAGTGTTTGGATACTTTTTTGAGCGACAGTACAGTTACATACTAAATTCTACACACACCTTGACAAGCGAGTAACTTGAGTAGTGTAGTAAATGCGAGTTCTGCGCCAATGTTAAAGTATAGGAAATCACATGTTAACCTATGGGTCACTTTTTGAGAGATAAGTACTTTGCAATGACGATGACAATTACGATGCAAGTAATAAAGGCATTATAAATCTTGCAGAACCGACCGATTCATCCAATGCCACTAACCTGACTTAGAACTGAGATTCCACTTCCCATATGTGCTTTGGGTTGTTTTACCACTGAGTGAGACTTTTTTGCACACCATGGGCTAAATGGCCAGGCCACATGGACCCCGAAGGCTCAGAGAAGGTTGGGGAAGGGGACCCACTGGAACAGCTGTTGGGAGACAGATGGTAGCCTCCCGTCAAGGCCATCCAGCGTGTTCTTTAACGTGCACAGGGTATGGCTCTCCCGCACCCGTGTGCGTAACGTTTACCTAGTATCACGGCTTAACGTCCCATCCGACGGACGGCGGCCTTTCCAAGCCCATCGGTGTCCCCTACTGACCGCGGGCAGGGCGGGGAATTTTGCGGAGATAAATCTCAACGCTGACCCAGCTGGGACTCGAACCTGGGAACTACAGATTACGAGCCTGGCGCGCTACCGACTGAGCCACCCCCTCCCCGCAATTTTTTGTACAAAATGTACTAAATGGCCAGGCCACAAGGACCTCGAACGCTCAGAAAAGGTTGGGGGAGAGGACCCACTGGAACAGCTGTTGGGAGACAGATGGTAGCCTCCCGTCAAGGCCATCCAGCGTGTTCTTTAACGTGCACAGGGTATGGCTCTCCTGCACACGGGGCAACGGCTTAACGTCCCATCCGACGGACGGCGGCCTTTCCAAGCCCATCGGTGTCCCCTACTGACCGTGGGCAGGGCGGGGAATTTTGCGGAGATAAATCTCAATTCCTTGTGTGCAGATGACGTATTATCAATATTAACGTACTAAAAACTTTATCACAAAAGTTGACTGACACATAAATGAATAATAATTACTAAAATACCTCACTTCATTTTTGAAAGCCCATGCTCCAGTTTTTCGTCCATTGAGTCTTTGGAGACGTAATTTTCTGTAAGAGAGAGAGAGCCTTATGAATTTCACACTCCTACCTATGTAAGGCTTTTTTATAACCTCTTAAAGTTTAAATGGAAACACTCTACAAAGAATGGGAGCAGAATCTGATTGTACGTTCCATGCAGTACAATCAGCTTATAAATATTTTTGAATCTTGCTATGATTTGCATAATCGTTTGTAATGAATCATTTTATATAGCGATGTGGGTTGGATTGTTTTACCTCTCAGAGGGGACTTGGAAAGGCCGCCGTCCATCGGATGGGAAGTTAAGTCGTGGCCCCGTGTACGGGAGAGCCATAACTTGTGCACGTTAAAGAACACGCTGGATGGCCTTGACGTGAGGCTACCATCTGTCTCCCAACAGCTGTTCCAGTGGGTCCCCTCCCCCAACCTTCTCTGAGCCTTCGGGATCCTTGTGACCTGTCCATTTAGCCCATGGTGTGTAAAAAAGTGCCGATTAGAGGTAAAACAACCCAACTTCTCAGAGGGTGTTTTTTCTGCACATAATAGGCTAAATGGCCACGTCACAAGAACCCCAAAGACTCAGAGAAAGATGAGGAAGAGTTATGCTCTGAACAATGTTAGGAGACAGATGAAAATCTCCCGTCAAGGCTATCCATCTTGTTCTGTAACGTACACAGGACGTGATTTAACGTCTCATGCAACGGATGACAGCCTTTCTAAGTCTATTGATGTTCCCTTTCTCATTGAGAGGCGGGGTGGCTCAGTCGGTAGAGCGCCAGGCTCGTAATCTGTAGTTCCCAGGTTTGAGTCCCAGCTGGGTCAGCGTTGAGATTTATCTCCGCAAAATTCCCCGCCCTGCCCACGGTCAGTAGGAGACACCGATGGGCTTGGAAAGCCCGCCGTCCGTCGGATGGGACGTTAAGCCGTGGCCCCGTGTGCGGGAGAGCCATACCTTGTGCACGTTAAAGAACACGCTGGATGGCCTTGACGGGAGGCTACCATCTCTCTCCCAACAGCTGTTCCAGTGGGTCCCCTCCCCCAACCTTCTCTGAGCCTTCGCGGTCCACGTGACCTGGCCATTTAGCCCATGGTGTGCAAAAAAGTGCCGCTCAGAGGTAAAACAACCCAAAATTCTCATTGAGTGCACGAGGGTCATCTCAGAAAATCTCAAGGCGCAATTTAAATCTGGAAACGTCACATTTCGAATCTGGCGCTTTACCTATTGAGCCAGCTCCCACCCTATAGCGCTGTAAATTTCTCAAGTTGTTTGGAGCATTATGAATCATCTTGTGGGTTCAGTAATTTTACCTCTGAACGGCACTTTTTTTGCACGCAATGAGCTAAATGGCAGGTCACAAGGACCCCGAAGGCTCAGAGTAGGTTGGGGTAATAGACCCACTGGACAGATGTTAGAAGACAAATGATAACTTCCCGTCAAGTCAGTCCAGAATTTTTCTTAACGTAAACAGAGTATGACTATCATGCACACGGCGCCACGGCTTAACGTCCCATCCGACGGACGGTAACTTTTCCAAGCCCGTCGGTGTCCCCTACTAACTGAGGTCAGAGTGTAATTGTTTACGGAGATAAATCTCAACGCTGGCCCAGGTGGGACTCGAACCTGGGAATTCACCGTATATAAGAATCGACGTTAACAATAAAATTGAAATTCGTTCTAGAACGGGCTTCTAAAATCATTCTTGTTACAGCAACCTTAGTATCCAAAAGCCCATTATTCAATCACCTCAGGGGAGGGGTGGCTCAGTCGGTAGCGCGCCAGGCTCGTAATCTGTAGTTCCCAGGTTCGAGTCCCAGCTGGGTCAGCGTGGAGATTTATCTCCGCAAAATTCCCCGCCCTGCCCACGGTCAGTAGGGGACACCGATGGGCTTGGAAAGACCGCCGTCCGTCGGATGGGACGTTAAGCCGTGGTCCGTGTGCGGGAGAGTCATACCCTGTGCACGTTAAAGAAGAAACTGGATATCCCTGACGGGAAGCTACCATCTGTCTCCTAACAGCTATTCCAATGGGTCCCCTCCCCCAACCTTCTCTGAGCCTTTGGGGTCCATGTGACCTGGCCATTTAGCCCATGGTGTGCAAAAAAAGTGTCACTCAGAGGTAAAACAAACCAAACCAACAAACCTCCCCCTACTCCTTTTTGTTATCTCCGCAAAATTTCCCGCCCTGCCCACGGTCAGTAGGGGACACCGACGGGCTTGGAAAGGCCGCCGTCCGTCGGATGGGACGTTAAGTCGTGGTCCCGTGTACGGGAGAGCCATACCCTGTGCACGTTAAAGAATACGCTGAATGGCCTTGACGGGAGGCTACCATCTATCTCCTAACAGCTATTTCAATGGGTCCCCTCCCCCAACCTTCTCTGAGCCTTTGGGGTCCATGTGACCTGGCCATTTAGCCCATGGTGTGCAAAAAAGTGCCGCTCAGAGGTAAAACAACCAACCAACCAACTCTATCGCTCTATACAATAATAGATATATCCCTACAAACTATTTTCTTTATATTTCACACGCACCAAATATTAGCTTTTTACTTTCTATCCAAATAATTAAATAGCTGTTTTAGTAATTTAAATTAAAAAAATGCGAAATTATCGGTTTCAGTCCGAAAATACATTCTAAACCCGTATCCCTGACACGCATTTTCTGAGTAGTATATTTTTAATGACCAGTCCACGTGAAAAACAGAACAGTTCCACCTAAAGAAATGTATGCCCTAAGAACGATGTTACAAGTAATTAAAAATAAATCCCCAAGACATTAAAAACTTTTTTCCCAGAAAGTAACAGAGTAAGTTAATTAAATAATTGCTTAATTTTTTTTTACCTTCATTTTAATCCACTAATCTTTTCCTATAAGTGAAGCATTATAACTGATTAGTTTATTTTTTCACCATCGGTTGCTAATATATTAATCAATGCAAATCTCCTTGTGTAATACCTACCTATCGGATAATGTTTTTTTTTTTTACAAAATGTTCAAAATATTAATGTCCGCAACAGCTCGAGGAGTATCTCAATTTTCGTTGCATTCCAGTTGGGATTTAAAAACAAAGAAAAAGGTGTTATCACTTTTTTTTAACAACATGATTAATTTTCTGATTTTGAAAATAAAGAAGTTCATTTTAGGGCCAAGTTTACGAAGTTTTTTTAATTATTATTCTAAGCGTTGATAGTTAATAAATAAACGAAAATTCATTGTGAACTATACAAGATTTACCTCTTTCGGCAGACAAGAAAAATAACTGCAAATGCTTGTGGATTGTGCGCTTGAGTGATATCTTTGGGTTGTGTTGTTTTACCTCTGAGCGGCACTTTTTTGCACACCATGGGATAAATGGCCAGGACACATGGACCCCGAAGGCTCAGAGAAGATTGGGGGAGGGGACCCACTGGAACAGCTGTTGGGAGTCAGATGGTAGCCTCCCGTCAAGGCCATCCAGTGTGTTCTTTAACGTTGGGTTGTTTTACCTCTTAGCGGCACTTTTTTGCACACCATGGGCTAAATGGCCAGGTCACATGGACCCCGAAGGCTCAGAGAAGATTGGGGGAGGGGACCAACTGGAACAGCTGTTGGGAGACAGATGGTAGCCTCCCGTCAAGGCCATCCAGTGTGTTCTTTAACGTTGGGTTGTTTTACCTCTGAGCGGCACTTTTTTGCACACCATGGGCTAAATGGCCAGGTCACATGGACCCCGAAGGCTCAGAGAAGATTGGGGGAGGGGACCCACTGGAACAGCTGTTGGGAGTCAGATGGTAACCTCCCGTCAAGGCCATCCAGCGTGTTCTTTAACGTTGGGTTGTTTTACCTCTGAGCGGCACTTTTTTGCACACCATGGGATAAATGGCCAGGACACATGGACCCCGAAGGCTCAGAGAAGATTGGGGGAGGGGACCCACTGGAACAGCTGTTGGGAGTCAGATGGTAACCTCCCGTCAAGGCCATCCAGCGTGTTCTTTAACGTTGGGTTGTTTTACCTCTGAGCGGCACTTTTTTGCACACCATGGGATAAATGGCCTGGACACATGGACCCCGAAGGCTCAGAGAAGATTGGGTGAGGGGACCCACTGGAACAGCTGTTGGGAGACAGATGGTAGCCTCCCGTCAAGGCCATCCAGTGTGTTCTTTAACGTTGGGTTGTTTTACCTCTGAGCGGCACTTTTTTGCACACCATGGGCTAAATGGCCAGGTCACATGGACCCCGAAGGCTCAGAGAAGATTGGGGGAGGGGACCCACTGGAACAGCTGTTGGGAGTCAGATGGTAACCTCCCGTCAAGGCCATCCAGCGTGTTCTTTAACGTTGGATTGTTTTACCTCTGAGCGGCACTGTTTTGCACACCATGGGATAAATGGCCAGGACACATGGACCCCGAAGGCTCAGAGAAGATTGGGGGAGGGGACCCACTGGAACAGCTGTTGGGAGACAGATGGTAGCCTCCCGTCAAGGCCATCCAGTGTGTTCTTTAACGTTGGGTTGTTTTACCTCTGAGCGGCACTTTTTTGCACACCATGGGCTAAATGGCCAGGTCACATGGACCCCGAAGGCTCAGAGAAGATTGGGGGAGGGGACCCACTGGAACAGCTGTTGGGAGTCAGATGGTAACCTCCCGTCAAGGCCATCCAGCGTGTTCTTTAACGTTGGGTTGTTTTACCTCTGAGCGGCACTTTTTTGCACACCATGGGCTAAATGACCAGGTCACATGGACCCCGAAGTCGCAGAGAAAGTTGGGGAAGGGAACCCATTGGAACAGCTGTTGGGAGACAGATGGTAGCCTCCCGTCAAGGCCATCCAGCGTGTTCTTTAACGTTGGGTTGTTTTACCTCTGAGCGGCACTTTTTTGCACACCATGGGCTAAATGGCCAGGTCACATGGACCCCGAAGGCTCAGAGGATGTTGGGGGAGGGGACCCACTGTAACAGCTGTTGGGAGACAGATGGTAGATTCCCGTCAAGGCCATCCAGCGTGTTCTTTAACGTTGGGTTGTTTTACCTCTGAGCGGCACTTTTTTTGCACACCATGGGCTAAATGGCCAGGTCACATGGACCCCGAAGGCTCAGAGAAGATTGGGGGAGGGGACCCACTGGAACAGCTGTTGGGAGACAGATGGTAGCCTCCCGTCAAGGCCATCCAGTGTGTTCTTTAACGTTGGGTTGTTTTACCTCTGAGCGGCACTTTTTTGCACACCATGGGCTAAATGGCCAGGTCACATGGACCCCGAAGGCTCAGAGAAGATTGGGGGAGGGGACCCACTGGAACAGCTGTTGGGAGTCAGATGGTAACCTCCCGTGAAGGCCATCCAGCGTGTTCTTTAACGTTGGGTTGTTTTACCTCTGAGCGGCACTTTTTTGCACACCATGGGATAAATGGCCAGGACACATGGACCCCGAAGACTCAGAGAAGATTGGGGGAGGGGACCCACTGGAACAGCTGTTGGGAGACAGATGGTAGCCTCCCGTCAAGGCCATCCAGTGTGTTCTTTAACGTTGGGTTGTTTTACCTCTGAGCGGCACTTTTTTGCACACCATGGGCTAAATGGCCAGGTCACATGGACCCCGAAGGCTCAGAGAAGATTGGGGGAGGGGACCCACTGGAACAGCTGTTGGGAGACAGATGGTAGCCTCCCGTCAAGGCCATCCAGTGTGTTCTTTAACGTTGTATTGTTTTACCTCTGAGCGGCACTTTTTTGCACACCATGGGCTAAATGGCCAGGTCACATGGACCCCGAAGGCTCAGAGAATATTGGGGGAGGGGACCCACTGGAACAGCTGTTGGGAGTCAGATGGTAACCTCCCGTCAAGGCCATCCAGCGTGTTCTTTAACGTTGGGTTGTTTTGCCTCTGAGCGGCACTTTTTTGCACACCATGGGATAAATGGCCAGGACACATGGACCCCGAAGGCTCAGAGAAGATTGGGGGAGGGGACCCACTGGAACAGCTGTTGGGAGACAGATGGTAGCCTCCCGTCAAGGCCATCCAGTGTGTTCTTTAACGTTGGGTTGTTTTACCTCTGAGCGGCACTTTTTTGCACACCATGGGCTAAATGGCCAGGTCACATGGACCCCGAAGGCTCAGAGAAGATTGGGGGAGGGGACCCACTGGAACAGCTGTTGGGAGTCAGATGGTAACCTCCCGTCAAGGCCATACAGCGTGGTCTTTAACGTTGGGTTGTTTTACCTCTGAGCGGCACTTTTTTGCACACCATGGGCTAAATGACCAGGTCACATGGACCCCGAAGTCTCAGAGAAAGTTGGGGGAGTGAACCCATTGGAACAGCTGTTGGGAGACAGATGGTAGCCTCCCGTCAAGGCCATCCAGCGTGTTCTTTAATGTTGGGTTGTTTTACCTCTGAGCGGCACTTTTTTGCACACCATGGGCTAAATGGCCAGGTCACATGGACCCCGAAGGCTCAGAGAAGGTTGGGGGAGGGGACCCACTGTAACAGCTGTTGGGAGACAGATGGTAGATTCCCGTCAAGGCCATCCAGCGTGTTCTTTAACGTTGGGTTGTTTTACCTCTGAGCGGGGGGGCGGGGGGGGCTCAGTCGGTAGCGCGCCAGGCTCGTAATCTGTAGTTCCCAGGTTCGAGTCCCAGCTGGGTCAGCGTTGATATTTATCTCCGCAAAATTCCCCGCCCTGCCCACGGTCAGTAGGGGACACCGATGAGCTTGGAAAGGCCGCCGTCCGTCGGATGGGACGTTAAGCCGTGGCCCCGTGTGCGGGAGAGCCATACCCTGTGCACGTTAAAGAACACGCTGGATGGCCTTGACGGGAGGCTACCATCTGTCTCCCAACAGCTGTTCCAGTGGGTCCCCTCCCCCAACCTTCTCTGAGCCTTCGGGGTCCATGTGACCTGGCCATTTAGCCCATGGTGTGCAAAAAAGTGCCGCTCAGAGGTAAAACAACCCAACCCAACCTCTGAGCGGCACTTTTTTTGCACACCATGGGCTAAATGGCCAGGTCACATGGACCCCGAAGGCTCAGAGAAGGTTGGGGGAGGGGACCCACTGGAACAGCTGTTGGGAGACAGATAGTAGCCTCCCGTCAAGGCCATCCAGCGTGTTCTTTAACGTGCACAGGGTATGGCTCTCTCCCGCACACGGTTCCACGGCTTAACGTCCCATCCGACGAACGGCGGCCTTTACAAGCCCATCGGTGTCCCCTACTGACCGTGGGCAGGGAGGGAAGTTTTGCGGAGATAAATCTCAACGTTGACCCAGCTGGGACTCGAACCTGGGAACTACAGATTACAAACCTGGCGCGCTACCGACTGAGCCACCCCAGCCCCGAATTCATCGTAGTTATCTCCTTCATAGTAAAGGCTGCTCGGTTAAATGTCAGTAGTAGGGATCGCTTTCATTTGAGTGAGAGGAAGCAAAGAGAAAAAGAAACAAATGTCAGATACATCCATTCACTTTTATCTTTAACACAAATGCATTGCATTCCAGAAACAACATAAAGCATCTACGAGGACAGATAAAGAAACTCACAGGCGCAAGACGGATGGGACAAAAAAAAACACACATATATACAATTGTTTCTCTCTTTCTATGGTGAGAATATTAGCGCACCATTCTGTCACTTTCCTGTTCAAGATATCCGTTCCTGAGTGAGGAGCGATAGACCACGCGCCTTTAGGCTATTCCTCCTTCCCCCCTCCCGAACCTAACACGAAACCGCAACACAGTTTTCTCTTCTGTTTCAGTAGTAGTTGATATTGTTGTCTTTTTCTTTTTCACCACTTTCTTACCTCTTTCGATCTCTTGCTCTCCATCTTCTTCCTGTTCCGGATTCCCGGTTTTTCACGTCCAGTGGAGAGAGAGAGAGAAGATCACGAGAGAGAGAGGGGGTGACTATAAGAAGAAAGAATAGCTCAGAGGATGTGAAGAACAAGGCTCGAGAGCTGCGGAGGTCGAGAAAGCCATTGATGTAATGAGCTAGCCCTTCCCAGCGGAGTCGCCGTAGACAGCTCTATTTGCTAGAACTTTCCAACTCTAACACTTGGGAAGCGAAGAGAGTGGAAAAAGCCAGAGAGCGGTTAGGAGAAGGAGCGAAAGAGAAAAGCGAACTTCCCTCTTACACTTTCCTTCTGCGAGAGGTAAAGACGGAAACATCTCCAACATTAAGCTACTTAATCTTATAGTGAACATCTTGAGACCTTAGCGAAGACGTCCCCTTTGAGATAAGGAAAACGGGTTGCTGCAGACATGATGCTTCGGATGGAGATTGCTCTTCAAGAGGATGCTCTGCGATGGAGAATATGCCTCATGTCGTAAGAGACGGGGAAATGTTACGCATCCAACATTTCCTCCAAATATTTCCCTCTATAGGTTCTAAATTGGGTTCCGATTGCAGTCGATACAGGAACAAATTCCGTTAGGAATTTTTTTTTTTTATTATTATTATTACCTTGTGTAGCAAGAGTAATGCTTTAAAGATAAAATATGCTTTTGTGTCTATCGCTTGTAAAGGTAGGAATTTCGTCCCTAGGTAATGTAAGTTGCCCTGCATGCATATATATTTCTATGAATATACGTATATATATATATGTATTGTAGCGAATTGATTTTTGTTCTACCTACGTTAGATTGAGTGTGTGTTTGTTATTTGTTTCTATTAGATTTCAAATTTTATTCTTTCGTTTCTATGGGTTGATTGTATGGAATTTTTTATAGTAAACCAGATTATATCTAAGTTCCTTTTCGTGTTCTTTCACATCGTCATAAATTTGAATCCTGCGTGCATTTTTCAAATCTTCAGATATATTTTAAACGAAAGTCAACTACTTCCAGAAAATTTTCAGAAGTATTATTTCTTTACATTTTTTTTTTCATTTTGCTTTTTCGTTTGAGATATTTTTTGACTAACAAAATATATATATATCAATAATCCAACTATTATTCTAGCCACTCTTTCTATTTGACACAAACCAAAATTATATTTATTATATATATAATATATCCGGCATTTCTTTTGTCTGAAGTGTATCTAGATAGCACTCACGGAACTAGCGCCTTAGGCTAGTCATTTACGGCATAAATAACTGCTGGCATTGGTCACCACTTGCACGGAGCAGCTTCAGACCCCAAAAACAACAACAGTGAGTCATCCCAGCACAAACATTTCCAAGAACACATAAAAATATATTCAACAATAAAATATAACAAAAATATACAATAAATAAATAAATATAAAATTTGAGGGACATGACAAAATGCAAAGCATTTTTACACATTATCATAATCGATAACATTTTTCAAGCAGTAAAAACAACAGTTTTTTTTTTAAAGGTTAATCTTACTTTATCGGTCAGATGTTTAATGTGCGGTTTCCATTTTAAATTGTGATTTAATTTGTTAGTTTTTTCACCAGAATCCGTGAGGGTCACCTCATATCCTCCGCCTGATTAAAATAGGTCATATTATATATTAAAAACCTTTTTCAAACATGTAAACTGTTTGGCGGGGGTGGCTCAGTCGGTAGCGCGCCAGGCTCGTAATCTGTAGTTCCCAGGTTCGAGTTCCAGCTGGGTCAGCATTGAGATTTATCTAAGCAAAATTTCTCCGCCCTGCCCACGGTCAGTAGGGGACACCGATGGGCTTGAAAAGGCCGCCGTCCGTCGGATGGGACGATAAGCCGTGGCCCCGTGTGCGGGAGAGCCATACCCTGTGCACGTTAAAGAACACGCTGGATGGCCTTGACGGGAGGCTACCATCTGTCTCCCAACAGCTTTTCCAGTGGGTCCCCTCCCCCAACCTTCTCTGAGCCTTCGGGGTCCATGTGACCTGGCCATTTAGCCCATGGTGTCCAAAAAAGTGCCGTTCAGAGGTAAAACAACCCAACGTTAAAGAACACGCTGGATGGCCTTGACGGGAGGCTACCATCTGTCTCCCAACAGTGGTTCCAATGGGTCCCCTCCTCCAACCTTCCCTGAACCTTCGGGGTCCTTGTGGCCTGGCCATTTAGCCCATGGTGTGCAAAAAAGTGCCGCTCAGAGGTAAAACAATCCAATCCAAAGTAAACTGTTTTGTTTTGTTTTTTCTTTTTGTTTGATAAGAAACGTAAACAAATTTCATTAGTGCTCCCAAGTCTTTTCTCGTCGCCATTTTCTCTCTTTAGTTACATCTCCTTCATCTTCAAATTTCAGACGTACTTTTCCCTAAAGAATCTAAAGAGAACAAATTTAAAAACGATGAAGGCAATGTCTAAAGGATTGCTGCCTAAAGCAGAAATGTGAGATGCCAAAAGTTGGAATAGAATCGGTGACCTCCTTCAATAGACTTATCCATCACAGCACCATTATATTAAAAGACTTCTGCGAATCGGCATTCACTAAACCGATTTATCAGATACCTTCAGAATATATCAATTTATCATATCAAACCCAGACATATCGATTACTCCGAGAAACGTGCAACCGGAAGAAAGATCAGCTGAAGTTTACTGTTGGAGTTAAAAGTTGTTTAGGAAAAAGTTATGAGTTGGGTTGGGTCGTTTTACCTCTCAGCGGCGCTTTTTGCACACCATGGGCTAAATGGCCAGGTCACGTGGCCCCCGAAGGTTCAGAGAAGGTTAGGGGAGGGGACCCACTGGAACAGCTGTTGGGAGAAAATGGTAGCCTCCCATCAAGGCCATCCAGCGTGTTCTTTAACGTTGGGTTGTTTTACCTCTGAGCGGCACTTTTTTGGACACCATGGGCTAAATGGTCAGGTCACATGGACCCCGAAGGCTCAGAGAAGGTTGGGGGAGGGGACCCACTGGAACAGCTGTTGGGAGACAGATGGTAGCCTCCCGTCAAGGCCATCCAACGTGTTCTTTAACGTGCACAGGGTATGTCTCTCCCACACACGGGGCCACGGCTTAACGTCCCATCCGACGGACGGCGGCCTTTCCAAGCCCATCGGTGTCCCCTACTGACCGTGGGCAGGGCGGGGAATTTTGCGGAGATAAATCTCAACGCTGACCCAGCTGGGACTCGAACTTGGGAACTACAGATTACGAGCCTGGCGCGATACCGACTGAGCCACCTCCGCCCCGAAAAGTTTCCCACAAACGTTTTTTGGAAGAAGATACTTATAGAGATTTACTATTACTAAAAGGGAAATAAAAAACAAGTTCATTAGGAAAGATTTTAATTTAGAAGCTTCAGAAAGATTTTCGAACAACTTTATAAGCAAAACTTTCTGAAAACCAAGTTTAGAAAAATCTTTTTTTCATAATTAGAATTTTAATAAAAATCAAAACTTTGTTCAGGAAAAGTTTTAAAATAAATTTGTTTATGAAAAAATTTTAAAATATTTTTGGAAATAGTTACAAACCTTTTTTTTTTTTCATTTAATCTTAGAGAGAACTGATTTCCTTAAATACAATAATTGTAAAGAACAAAGCGTTTCTTAGAAACGTTTTTAGCATTGTTTCAAGAAGAGTGTTAAAAATTGTTGCAAACAAATTTTTCAAAAAAAATTATCAAAAATATTTGGTTTAATAATTAAATTAGTGGTAAAAAACAAAAATTTTAGGTAGGTTTTTAATTGGTCTAAAAGAAATTTTCAAAAAATTTTTAGAAAAATCTTTTCACGACCTTATTAAAAGAATCAGCCTTAGAATGACTAAATTTGCATAAGCAAAATAATGTTAAAAGTAACACTTTGTTTAACATGTTTTCCTTTAAAGTTATTTACAAACAATTTCGAAAAAGATTTTTGAAAGTAGCATTAGACAACATTTTTTTAAAACTCCTACTTAAACATATCACAGTTGCATAATTACAATTGGTCTGTAAATGGTAGCTTGGTAGTCACTGGAAGGAGAGCTATGCACCAATCTCCTCTGATGATGCATAGAACCGGCCAGGCCTACCACCTAATGTCCGACCCCGCCTTCTCGTGGTGCAGACCGTTAGTACCTTTCAAAAGAGATACTATCTTGTGGAAGTGAACGGAAGGGGAGGGCTGCCAGATTAGTGTGGCCTACTGATCTGGACAACTATGGCTACTTTTCTTTTTTTTTCTACCCTGCTGTGGAGTGGTCAACCACACAGGGTCCTGGTGCTGACCATATAAACCCACTGGACTGGACAGATATATGGCTCTGAGTTTGATTATGGATCCTGATTTTGCTGCACTGGTGGGCTTCTGTGGAGGGAAAATCTTCCGCTGTGTTTTCTGTTTGTTTGTGGGTTGACAGCCCCAAGTGAATAGATTCACAGGATATGTTTATCAGCTGGTGGATAATCCTGAGCAGAAGTCATCGCAGGCACCTGAACTCTTTGCTTCTATTGGCATCGTCAAATTCTACATTGGAGGAAGTCTTCCAGTGTAGATGGCTTCAGCCTTTAGTGGTGGGGGAACGGGTCTTTGCCCCATGTCTGCGATTAGGGGGCTGTTTGATATTGTCGGCATTCCCTCTCTCAATAAACATAGTTTCTTTAAACATCCCACTAACCATTTTCTCTCCATAGGTAGTTGGAATGTGAGGACTCTGCACAGAGCTTTTTCTCTTGATGTCCTCACACAAGAATTCCACCGTTATAATTTAAATATTCTCGGCTTGGAAGACACCAGATGGACAGATAAAGGTCAGATTCTTAAAAGTAATCTTAAATTTCTCTTTTCAGGAAGGGACGACAATAAGCATCACGAAGGCGTGGGTCTGCTTCTCAGCAGACACGCTAGTGATGCTCCTCTAGGATATGAGTGCATTAATGAAAGGTTTCTTACAGCAAAATTTCAGACAAGCGTTAAAGACCTGAATGTTTTCTGCTGTTATGCCCCCACTGAGGATGCCAATGAGGATGAGAAGGATAGGTTTTCCGAAAACTTCAGGATATTTTGAATTCTGTCAAGAAAGGAGATATTACACTTGTTCTAGGTGACTTCAATGCCAACGTTGGTACTGACTCTCACCTTTGGGGACGGGTGATAGGCCCTTTTGGTATTGGTAGCTGCAATGGGCCACGTCTCCTACAAGTAAGTAAACTCAATGGATTCAGAATAACTAACACTTATTACAAACACTGCGACATACATAAGTACACATGGGTTTCACCCGATGGGCTGCATAAGAATGATTGATTATATATCAATTAACAGCAAATGGGCTAGTTCTGTTAGGAACACCAGGCCATATAGGGGAGCTGAAATTGGATCTGACCATTAACCATGTTAAGTGTCTTGCAACTTAAACTTAAAACGTGTTGTGATAGGGTTAAAAAATTACTTTTAATTACCCAGTTATAGCCAAAGCTTACCATGATAGGTTACTTAGTCATTATGACAATCATGGTATGCTTACTACTGAAGTTGAGGAAGAATGGGGCCATTTTAAACAGGCTTTTTTGGAAAATAACAGTGCTCTTTTAGGAAAAAAGGAGCAGAGGAGGCAGAATTATTTGAGTGATAAGGCACTTGAGCTTATTTCTGAAAGAAGGAACTGCAGGAATGTCCTTAATCAATACCCTATTAGTCCTAATAGAAAGCATTACAGACAACTTAATAAACGTGTAAAGGATCAGTTAGCTGCTGACAAGAATCTTTGGCTTGATGGTTTGGCTGACAAAGCTGAGGAAGCAGTTAGACAGCACAACAGTAGAGATATGTACCATATAGTTAATGTTTTGTGTGGTAGAAAACGGACAGGTATGCAGGGATTGAACGATAAACAAGGTAAGGTTATAGAAGGTGAGGATTCTGTCATGGCTAGGTGGGCTGAGCATTTCAGTGATGTTCTAAACAATGTGGTTAGTTCTACTCCCATTGTTTGCAATGATGATAGATGCATTGGTGGCTTTAATGTTGGCCCTATAACACAATCTGAAGTTATTTTGGCTGTTTCTAAACTTAAACTTCATAAATCTCCAGGGGTAGATGAAATTACTACCGAAATGCTTAGAGCTGGGAATGTTTCGGTTACCACTTGGATGACTGAAATTTTGAATATCTTTTATGATAAAGGCATGGTTCCTAAGGATTTTAACAGAGCTATTGTTATCCCTATTTTCAAAAAAGGTGATCGCAGTTCTTGTGATAACTATAGGGGTATCAGCCTACTCTCTGTTCCAGGTAAAGTTCTTTCAATGATTGTGCTTAATAGAATTAAGAATCTGGTTGACAGTGATTGTCAATGGTTAACGTGATGAGCAATGTGGATTCAGAAGTGGTTGGGGATGTGTGGATCAGATATTTTCACTTACGCAGATTCTTGAGAAATGTTTAGAGTTTCAGAAACCTTTGGTTGCTAGCTTTGTTGATTTCAAAAAGGCTTTCGACTCTGTTGATCGTCATAATTTGTGGTTGATTGTAAGACCATATGGTATACCTGAGAAGTTAGTTAACGTAATGAAAGCTCTCTATAATAACACTGAGTCGTGTGTGAGAGTTGGTAAGGCTTGTAGCAATTGGTTTAGCATTACTTCTGGTGTTCGACAAGGGTGCATTTTGTCTCCTTTTCTTTTTAGCTTGGTTATTGATTATGTTATGCGAAATTCACTTCAAGGGAAAGATTTTAGCCTTAAATGGGCTGGAGATACCAAAATATTTGATTTAGATTATGCTGATGATTTAGCCCTTTTGGCAAATGATGTTGAGGTTGGGTTGGGTTGTTTTACCTCTGAGCGGCACTTTTTTGCACACCATGGGCTAAATGGCCAGGCACATGGACCCCGAAGGCTCAGAGAAGGTTGGGGGAGGGGACCCACTGGAACAGCTGTTGGGAGACAGATGGTAGCCTCCCGTCAAGGCCGTCCAGCGTGTTCTTTAACGTGCACAAGGTAAGGCTCTCCCGCACACGGGGCCACAGCTTAACGTCCCATCCGACGGACGGCGGCCTTTCCAAGCCCATCGGTGTCCCCTACTGACCGTGGGCAGGGCGGGGAATTTTGCGGAGATAAATCTCAACGCTGACCCAGCTGGGACTCGAACCTGGGAACTACAGATTACGAGCCCGGCGCGCTACCGACTGAGCCACCCCCGCCCAATGATGTTGAGGAGATGAACTCTTTCATTCGAGCTGTTGATGAAACTGGTAGTAGAGTAGGTTTGGTTATAAACAGAGAGAAAACTAAAGTGATGAAAATTGGTCAGGCAGGCTGTGATTCAGTTAATCTGAATGGTTGCAGTCTTGAGCAGGTGTCACAGTTTAATTATCTTGGGAGCTATGTAACAGATAATGGTGATGTGCGGCAAGAGATTAACAGACGAATAGGGATTGCTGCCGGGACTTTTAAGAATCTATGGAGAGTGTGGAGAAATAGGCGTATACACCTAAAGACTAAAATTAGACTGTATAATAGTTTGGTTCTTTCTAGGGTTAGTTATGGTAGTGAAACTTGGACGCTGTGTAAACAAGATAACAGGAAACTAGATGCTTTTGATTCCAGATGCTTAAGCAGTATCTTGGGCATTAGGTGGTTCAACTTTGTAACTAATGATGAGGTTAGGCAAAGGAGTTTGGAACCTCCTTTAAGCAGCATATTGTGCAGAGAGAGACTCCGTTGGTTTGGCCATGTTGCCCGTATGAATAATTATAGATTGGCGAATAGGGTTATGAACAGTGTGCCTAAAGGCCTCAGAAAGAAGGGGAGACCTAGGATGCGGTGGGCAGACAATGTCAAACAGGACCTTGTTAGAATTGGTGTGCAGTGGCCGGATGCAGTAGATGTAGCTGAGGATAGACTTGCTTGGAGAATTAAATTGCACGGTCTGGTTGGACCTCCGTAGTCCATGGCTGCTTGAGGATGATGATGATAATTACAATAATGACAAATAAAAAGCGCTGTTCAGGAAACGTTTTAAACAAAAATCCTTTGCAAAATATTTCAAAAAGAGTTTTAGAAAATGATTCTTAACAAAATTTTCTGAAAGCAATCCTCAAATTTTATTTCTTGAGTAATTAAGGAATCAATAATGTGTAAAAAAAAATTGCTTTTTTTTTTCTGAAAATGTTAAAAAATGTGTTTAAAAAGGGTTTTTTTGGAAATGTTTAAAAATATGTTTGTTTAAAATGCTTTTAAAAAAAATTTTTCAAAGTTTTTGTAATATTTCTTGATTCAATTTTATTTGTCTAGGTGGAGTAAAAGTTAAAAAAAAAAACTCTAAAAAAGTCAAAAAAAGTTTTACTTTCCTAATTTAAAATTTAGTTTGTTTAGAAAATGTTTTAAAAAATTCTGAAATTTTTAAAGAAAAGTTTTCATTACACTGAGAACCGCCATCCTCCCAGATCCCTCTACCATGACGTACTAAACTGACAGGCTCCTGTCAGACCTCTGTGACAAGCAGATGCCTCAGGAGATATTTATTATTTTTTTTCATAACATATTCATTAAATTGGATTTTTTCTGGTTCAAATAACGACAAAAGAAATGTGTGAAAAATTTCTTTAAAAATTTCTTTCAAATTATGTCAACTCATCTAGTCAGCTAGTACCTTATTCCCAATGTTAGGGGGCGGGAGTAGCTCAGTCGGTAGCGCGCCAGGCTCGTAATCTGTAGTTCCCAGGTTCGAGTCCCAGCTAGGTCAGCGTTGAGATTTATCTCCGTATAACTCCCCGCCCTGCCCACGGTCAGTAGGGAACACCGATGGGCTTGGAAAGACCGCCGTCCGTCGGATGGGACGTTAAGCCGTGGCCCCGTGTGTGTGTGAGAGCCATACCCTGTGCACGTTAAAGAACACGCTGGATGACCTTGACGGGAGGCTAATATCTGTCTCCCAACAGCTGTTCCAGTGGGTCCCCTCCCCCAACCTTCTCTGAGCCTTCGGGGTCCATTGACCTGGCCATTTAGCCCATGGTGTGCAAAAAAGTGCCGCTCAGAGGTAAAACAACCCAACGTTAAAGAACACGCTGGATGGCCTTGACGGGAGACTACCATCTGTCTCCCAACAGCTGTTCCAGTGGGTCCCCTCCCCCAACCTTCTCTGAGCCTTCGGGGTCCATGTGACCTGGCCATTTAGCCCATGGTGTGCAAAAAAGTGCCGCTCAGAGGTAAAACAACCCAACGTTAAAGAACACGCTGGATGGCCTTGACGGGAGGCTACCATCTGTCTCCCAACAGCTGTTCCAGTGGGTCCCCTCCCCCAACCTTCTCTGAGCCTTCGGGGTCCATGTGACCTGGCCATTTAGCCAGTGTGCAAAAAAGTGCCGCTCAGAGGTAAAACAACCCAACCCAATGTTAGGAGATATTTTAGCTATGTTAAGTCACAATGTTTGCAATGCAAGAAGAACATCATCATCAAAAAGGAACAAAGTTACGATTTACGCATGCGTCGTGATCGTCAGCAATATCCTCTTCCAGTGAAACGACAGAAGAGCTTTCAAGGCCAAAATCTTGCCCTTTATACGCTTCTGGTAAGTTGCGCAAAAGTATTTGGCAGTCTCTTCGCACAAACAACTAACACCAAATAATCCCTTTTATCAACGTCCGCGTCTCGAGCCAACATCTTCGCATGAAATTCTCGCCTTCAATGATACGTAGTTTTGTTGCAAATGGGTTGCTAAAAGGGATTTACAGGCAGACTCAAATCATCCTATAGTATTTGTAGAACATCTCTGTTAACGAGAACTTTTGCTCGCACTTCGAGGAAATGTCCTTGTCGTGTTTTCGGGCACACCAAGCGAATAATAAATGTTTCTGGCAAACACCCATTTGCATGAGGATTAGATGAAGTCGCCTGAACCAGTTGCAAATCGATGCTAAGCTTCTGTCTTCTGGAAGCCGATTCGGATGAGAATAAACGTTGGACGAAAGATTTAGACTTGGAGGAAGACGCCGAGAGAATTGCATTTAGAGAAATCTGACCTACGCCCTTTTAAAATGCATTTAAAATTCTTTTCTATATTCTCTTTGTTGTTGGGGCGGGGGTGGCTCAGTCGGTAGCGCGCCAGGCTCGTAATCTCTAGTTCACAGGTTCGAGTCCCAGCTGGGTCAGCGTTGAGATTTATCTCCGCAAAATTCCCTGCCCTGCCCACGGTCAGTAGGGGACACCGATGGGCTTGGAAAGGCCGCCGTCCGTCGGATGGGACGTTAAGCCGTGGCCCCGTGTGTGGGTTGGGTTGGGTTGTTTTACCTCTGAGCGGCACTTTTTTGCACACCATGGGCTAAATGGCCAGGTCACATGGACCCCGAAGGCTCAGAGAAGGTTGGGGGAGGGGACCCACTGGATCAGCTGTTGGGAGACAGATGGTAGCCTCCCGTCAAGGCCATCCAGCGTGTTCTTTAACGTGCACAGGGTATGGCTCTCCCGCACACGGGGCCACGGCTTAACGTCCCATCCAACGGACGGCGGCCTTTCCAAGCCCATCGGTGTCCCCTACTGACCGTGGGCAGGGCGGGGAATTTTGCGGAGATAAATCTCAACGCTGACCCAGCTGGGACTCGAACCTGGGTACTACAGATTACGAGCCTGGCGCGCTACCGACTGAGCCACCCCCCCCCCCCGTGTGTGGGAGAGCCATACCCTGTGCACGTTAAAGAACACGCTGGATGGCCTTGACGGGAGGCTACCATCTGTCTCCCAACAGCTGTTCCAGTGGGTCCCCTCCCCCAACCTTCTCTGAGCCTTCGGGGTCCATGTGACCTGGCCATTTAGCCCATGGTGTGCAAAAAAGTGTCGCTCAGAGGTAAAACAACCCAACGTTAAAGAACACGCTGGATGGCCTTGACGGGAGGCTACCATCTGTCTCCCAACAGCTGTTCCAGTGGGTCCCCTCCCCCCAACCTTCTCTGAGCCTTCGGGGTCCATGTGACCTGGCCATTTAGCCCATGGTGTGCAAAAAAGTGCCGCTCAGAGGTAAAACAACCCAACAACTCTTTGTTGTTGATCTTTTTTCTAGAGAAATAATGGTGAAAAAATTTTCGTTGGTTCTTTCTTGGTATGTGGATATGTCAACTGAAAAAACTACGAAAACATTTACTTATTTGGAAAAAAAAAATTTTCTTTGAATCTAATATTCTGAATTTATTTCAGAAAAGAAATATGCAAGATAATTAATAAATGGAGTTCCTTTTTTGGGGGAGGGGAAGAGGCTCAATCGGTAGAGCGCCAGGCTCATAATCTGTAGTTCCCAGGTTCGATTCCCACCTAGGCAAGCGTTCCCCCAAAACTCCCTGCTCTGACCTCGTTTAGAGAAAGGAACACGGATGAGTTGGAAAATGCCGTCGTCCGTCGGATGGGACGTTAAGCCGTGACCCCGTGTATGAGAGAACCATACCCTGTGTACGTTAAAAAACAGACTGGATGGCTTTGACGAGAAGCTATCATCTGTCTCCCAACAGCAGTTCAGTGGGTCTCCCCCCCCCCTCCTTATCTTTATCTGAGCCCTTTGGGTCCTTGTGACCTGGCCATTTAGCCCAATGTGTGGAAAAATGTGCCGCCCAGACGTAAAACAACCCAAACCTCTCTTGGGTTGGGTTGTTTTACCTCGAAGCGATACTTTTTTGTGCACAATGGATGAAATGGGCAGGTCACAAGGACCCCATGGGATCAGAGAAGGTTAGAGGAAAACGATTCACTGGACAGCTGTTGGGAAACATGGTAGCCTCCCGTCAAGGCCATCCAACGACTTCTTTAACGTCCACAGTGTATAAGATCTCCAGCAGACAGAGCCACGGCTTAATGTTCAATTCGAAGGACGGCATCTTTCGAAGCCCAGCTGTGTACACTTTATTACCGAGGGGAAGATGGAGCTAGCTGAGATAAATCTAAATTCTAGTACAGTTGCGATTCGAACCTAGGAAATGCAAATTGCGAGCCTGGTGCGTTACCGAATGAGTCAAACCCCCCCCCATCCCCCCCCACCTCATTTCCTGAGTTTTTTCCTTGTTTTTATGGGGATAATATTCCTCAGCTTAAATAGGATTGAATTGTTTTTCTTCTGGACGACACATTTTTGCACACAATGGGCTAATAATTTTGCACACAATGTCCAGGGCGGGAAGGGGGTGGCTCAGTCGGTAGCGCGTCAGACTCGTAATCTGTAGTTCCCGGGTTCGAGTCCCAGCTGGGTCAGCGTTGGGACTTATCTCCGCAAAACTCCCCGCCCTGCCCACGGTCAGTAGTGAACATCGATGGGCTTGGAAAGGCCGCCGTCCGTCGGATGGGATGTTAAGCTGTTGCGCCGTGTGTGGGAGAGCCATACCCTGTGCGCGTTAAAGAACACACTGGATGGCCTTGACGGGAGGCTACCATCTGTCTCCCAACAGCTATTCCAGTGGGTCCCTTCCCCCAACCTTCTATGAGCCTTCGGGGTTCTTGTGATCTGGCCATTTAGCCCATTGTGTGAAAAAAAGTGCCGCTCAGGGTTGGGTTGTTTTACCTCTGAGCGGCACTTTTTTGCACACCATGGGCTAAATGGCCAGGTCACATGGACCCCGAAGGCTCAGAGAAGGTTGGGGGAGGGTACCCACTGGAACAGCTGTTGGGAGACAGATGGTAGCCTCCCGTCAAGGCCATCCAGCGTGTTCTTTAACGTGCACAGGGTATGGCTCTCCCACACACGGGGACACGGCTTAACGTCCCATCCGACGGACGGCGACCTTTACAAGCCCATCGGTGTCCCCTACTGACCGGGGGCAGGGCGGGGAATTTTGAGGAGATAAATCTCAACACTGACCCAGCTGGGACTCGAACCTGGGAATACAGATTACGAGTCTGACGCGCTACCGACTGAGCCACCCCCGCCCCACCGCTCAGAGTTAAAACAACACAACCCAGGTCACAAGGATCCCAAGGGGTCAGAGAACGTTGGGAAGAGGGATCTACTGCATAGCTATTAGGAGACAGATGCTAGCCTCCCGTCAAAGTCATCCAGCAGGCAAGGATGTGGCTCTCCTGCACACGGACCTATGCCTTAACATCCCATCCGATGGACGGCGGCTTTTCCAAGCCCATCGGTATTCTCTTTCTCAAAGAGAACAAGATGATGGTGAAACGGATACGAATCTCAATGTAGGCACAGTTGGGACTCGAACCTGGGAACTGCAGATTATCAGATTTTTTTTTCTTTAATGGCGGATTTTGGGTTGTTTTACCTCTGAGCGGCACTTTTTTGCACACCATGGGCTAAATGGCCAGGTTACATGGACCCCGAAGGTTCAGAAAAGGTTGGGGGAGGGGACCCACTGGAACAGCTGTTGGGAGACAGATGGTAGCCTCCCGTCAAGGCCATCCAGCGTGTTCTTTAACGTGCACATGGTATGTCTCTCCCACACACGTGGCCACGGCTTAACGTCCCAACCGACGGACGGCGGCCTTTCCAAGCCCATCGGTGTCCCCTACTGACCGTGGGCAGGGCGGGGAATTTGCGGAGATAAATCTCATCGCTGACTCAGCTGGGACTCGAACCTGGGACTACAGATTACGAGCCTGGCGCTCTACCGACTGAGCCACCCCCGCCCCCACTTTAGTGGCGGAGAGAGAGAAAAAACTTCAAAAAACCGTGCTCTAGAATAATAGACGGACGTACAAGTAGACGACAAAAAGAGAACAATAAATCATTTTTCATAACACGAGCTAAAAAAGGACGCTACCAATTTCCAACATAACAGTAAATTAGCATTTAAAACGAACGGCAACAACACCCAAATGACGTCACTTTACTAATTCAACAATAACGTCTAGGGATCGCAGCGCCACACAGCAGTAACGGACAGTTTCCCGCCAAACGACCCTTTACATCGCGCCATTTCGGACCAATTGAGAGCACTGCTGGGAACGTGCTTCTGCGCGCCATATTGCAACGGCGGAGATTGAAGTTGGTTGGAATGGGCAGTGGATAAGGAAATAAAATGGAGTCCGAAAAGGAGGAAGTCCCGAATGAATGTTCCGAATCTAATGGTTCGGTTAATACAGAAAGAGGAAGAGGAAGACATTTGGGATATCGCATTTGACATGGCTCCAAGAGGGGTAATGATCGTCCACTGGTAGAAGAAGAAATTGCTGCCTAACACGCCTCTTGACAGAGTAGCTAGTGAGGATAATTATAATGAAGATTACACGTCGCAGAAAACATTAAGAGAGATCAACTCTCCTACAACTAATCGTAAAAGACGAAAACTAGTTTAGTTAATGACACCGATTTATTTTCGTTTTTTAATGTTTAATTTTTTAAGGGAGATGTTTTGTTGTATTATCTTATCATTCGAATACGGCGGATGGATAATTCAGCGTGTCCTTTTTTCTTTCAGGGTAGGTTTGGGTTGTGAAATCTATGAAGGAGGTAGCGCGCCAGGCTCGTAATCTGTAGTTCCCAGGTTCGAGTCCCAGCTGAGTCAAAGTTGAGATTTATCTCCGCAAAATTCCCCGCCCTGCCCACGGTCAGTAGGGGACACCGATGGGCTTGGAAAGGCCGCCGTCCGTCGGATGGGACGTTAAGCCGTGGCCCCGTGTGCGGGAGAGGCATACCCTGTGCACGTTAAAGAACACGCTGGATGGCCTTGACGGGAGGCTACCATCTGTCTCCCAACAGCTGTTCCAGTGGGTCCCCTCCCCCAACCTTCTCTGAGCCTTCGGGGTCCATGTGACCTGGCCATTTAGCCCATGGTGTGCAAAAAAGTGCCGCTCATAGGTAAAACAACCCAACTCTATTAACTGTAACAAATAATATAATATCTCTAAATAATCTATTAATTATTAGCCGGCACTGCAACACAAGCATTGCATTAACTTTAAAACAATGCAACACAAGCATTGCTTTAAAGATAGCATGCTAGTCATTGAATGGGCTTCCTCTAATCTCGGTTCAAAAAACTCCCCCTGGCGTAAAGTTCTAAGATCTCTGCATACATCTCACTACCCACCCAATCTGCAGTTCCCAGGTTCGAGTCCCAGCTAGGTCAGCGTTGAGGTTTATCTCCGCAAAAGTCTCCGCCCTGCACAAGATCAGTAGGCGACATCGATGGGCTTGGAAAGACCGTCGTCCGTCGGATGGGACGTTAAACCGTGGCACCGTGTGCTCTTCAGAGCTATACCCTATGCGCTTTAAAGAACACGCTGGATGGCCTTGACGGGAGGTTACCATTTGTCTCCCAACAACTGTTCCAGTGGGTCCCCTCCCCCAACCTTCTCTGACCCACGGGGGTCCTTGTGACCTGCCATTTAGTCCATTATGTGAAAAATTGTAGCTCAGAGGTAAAACAACCCAACCTGTTAGAAAGAGTGCTGTACATCTGATACCAGATTCAAAATAAAAAGGCGGCAGTTCTTGAACTTCTCTCCTTAACCCCAGTCGAGATGCAAAAATCTAGAAGGAAATCAAAATTAATTACCTTTTTGGCGATGGCGTTTATTGTCAAAACATAAAAAGGTGATTCCGAGGGTAACGTGGGGCGGAGGTGGCTCAGTCGGTAGCGCGCCAGGCTCGTAATCTGTAGTTCCCAGGTTCGAGTTCCAGCTGGGTCAGCGTTGAGATTTATCTCCGCAAAATTCCCCGCCCTGCCCACGGTCAGCAGGGGACACCGATGGGCTTGGAAAGGCCGCCGTCCGTCGGATGGGACGTTAAGCCGTGGCCCCGTGTGCGGGAGAGCCATACCCTGTGCACGTTAAAGAACACGCTGGATGGCCTTGAAGGGAGGCTACCATCTGTCTCCCAACAGCTGTTCCAGTGGGTCCCCTCCCCCAACCTTCTATGAGCCTTCGGGGTCCATGTGACCTGGCCATTTAGCCCATGGTGTGCAAAAAAGTGCCGCTCAAAGGTAAAACAACCCAACCCAATATGACTTCTTCCTTTTCTTCATCAGTACTTTTTTTTAATATCTGTCTCTCTGTTCTTCTGTTTGTTGATTTCGTCCTTCTCGTCTGCAATGAGCTGTTAAGTTGCGAAGCGGCGATTTTAAGTCCAGACAAAATTTATGGCCGCCATTTTGTTAAAGAGCCGCCTGAGAATTGGAGTTTACAGGAGCTCGAGGCTATAAAAGGCCAGCAGGGGTAACGAGAGTTCGCTCCAGAAGGGTAATGGGGTATAAAGAACCCCTAATTCGTTAGGTAAATCGTTTGAAATGAGGCGTTTCACCAAACAATTTCTCAGACGAAGATTTTTGAGGAAGAAAAAGAAGGAATTAGATACATTTTTGTGATTGTCATATGATATGAGAACTGGACTCTGGAATGGGTGTCACTAGCAGCAATAAAATGTTATGTTTCGGAACTACGAGGAAAAAAATGTCGCGAAAAAAAAAAGAGTTGAAACACGGAGTTAACAATGCTTGGTTTTCGTGTGTTGGGTGTCCCGTTGTTGTGTTTTGTTTCTTGAATGAGGTTTTAGAGTTGAGAAAATGAATAAATAAATACCCCCTCAAATAGATACCTTGCCACAGAGGTCTGACAGGAGCCTGTCAGTTTATATGCCAAAGTAGAAGGTCTGAGAGGAACGGTATGAAATTAAATTTCCATCTCGTAAGTTTTTTTAACGACAAATTTTTCTATTTGTTTATATATGTAAATGGGATTTTCGACAGCGTAATGCCTCTCTGTTTCGACTGGGCGTGAATAGCAGATTTCGTTTTCTTAATAATGAATGGTTGAAGAAAATGGCCGTTGGCTATTCGCGTCAGAAAGACGACATTGCGTTAGAACTGAACAATTGCCTCATAAAAAGGGGGTAACGAGAGGGAGGGCATAAATAATTCAGAGAAATTTTGTTTTCGGCAATTACATATAAGTGCTAAGGGTGAAGTGTGCCTCATCGGTCCACGAGATCAGGACGTATCAAAGAAATGGTGGCATAAGGTTGGGTTGTTTTACTTCTGAGTGGCACTTTTTTGCACACCATGGGCTAAATGGCCAGGTCACATGGACCCCGAAGGCTCAGAGAAGGTTAGGGGAGGGGACCCACTGGAACAAGTGTTAGGAGACAGATGGTAGCCTCCCGTCAAGGCCATCCAGCGTGTTCTTTAACGTGCACAGGGTATGTCTCTCCCGCACACGGGGCCACGGCTTAACGTCCCATCCGACGGACGGCGGCCTTGTCAAGCCCCTCGGTGTCCCCTACTGACCGTGGGCAGATCGGGGAATTTTGCGGAGATAAATCTCAACGCTGACCCAGCTGGGACTCGAACCTGGGAACTACAGATTACGAGCCTGGCGCGCTACCGACTGAGCCACCCCGCCCTGGTGGCATAAGGTTTTGCCTAACGACTAATTAGACTGGAATGCTAACGCAACGATGGCATTTGGAGTAATACAGGAAATGTTTGTTTTGTTGTTGTTGTTTTTCTTACGCAAATTGGGGGGCGGGGATGGCTCAGTAGGTAGCGTGCCAGCCTCGTAATCTGTAGTTCCCAGGTTCGAGCCCCAGCTGGGTCAGCGTTGAGATTTATCTCCGCAAAATTCCCCGCCCTGCCCACGGTTAGTAGGGGACAGCGATGGGCTTGGAAAGGCCGCCGTCCGTCTAATGGAACGTTAAGCCGTGGCCCCGTGTGCGGGAGAGACATACCCTGTGCACGTTAAAGAACACGCTGGATGGCCTTGACGGGAGGCTACCATCTGTCTCCCAACAGCTGTTCCAGTGGGTCTCCTCCCCCAACCTTCTCTGAGTCTTCGGGGTCCATGTGACCTGGCCCTTTAGCCCATGGTGAGCAAAAAAAGTGCCGCTCAGAGGTAAAACAACCCAAGTGGGCAGGGCGGGGAATTTTGCGGAGATAAATCTCAACGCTGACCCAACTAGGACTTGAACCTGGGAACTACAGATTACGAGCCTGGCGCGCTACCGACTGAGCCACCCCCGCCCCTAGGACTCGGTGTTTATCTGTTTTATTTCCACAACACAGTAAGCATCAATAAAACTGAAATAATACCCAAAGGCACATTGCTATAGGGAATTATCACGCAGATATTGTGACGAAACAAAGCAACTTAAGCTCTCTCTTTTCCCAACCGAATAACTGAGACAAATGCTTCAATATAGACGAATGCTTCAATATAGACGAATGCTTCAATATAGACGAATGCTTCAATATAGACGAATGCTTCAATATAGACAAATGCTTCAATATAGTGTCGTCACACTTTTCGTCAAGAGCGAATGACTATCAAAATAAATCACAGCGGAAATAAATGCCTCGAGAAGTTCCATTCCTTTACACTATCTTCTCTAAAGCTATTTACACTTTTTTTTCTGGAGCCCCCTTGATTCCGTCAGAAAGACTTCCACAGCAAATGTCTGTCTGCCTTAGAATTTTTGTTTTTTGGTTCTTTTATGTGCAATTTCTTCTTTTGGATTGTCGCGACTTGAAAAGAGGACGAGACACAACCGAAATACAATAGATAAAAGTGGGAGGGAGGGAGAAGTGAAGGGGGGAGGGAGAAGTGAAGGGGGGAGGGAGAAGTGAAGGGGGGAGGGAGAAGTGAAGGGGGGAGGGAGAAGTGAAGATTTCCCATGACCGACATGAAATTCTTATTTGAAACGACGAATCCGTAAGAAAAATGGAGCGAGACAGATTTTGAATGCATTAGGGGAGGGGGGGGTGCAAAATAGATGGTAAAATGTTTCTTTTTCGGATATAAAAAAATGGGAACAATGTAATAATAATAATATGTCGGTCTCACAAAAAAAGTGAAGACATTTTTTTTTTCATTCTTTTGCTTTAAGAGCTGAATAAAAAAAAGCAAAGGAAAAAACAAAGTTTTGCGCTTTAAATTCAACTATTATTGTCCCGATGTCCCTCAAGTTGTGGAGAAGAATTTTATCGTTCGTTGTATATAAAAAAAAAGGAAATTGCTTTCTTTAAATAAAAATATGTTACACTTCTAGTAGCTGCTTGCCACGGAGATCTGTCAGGCGTCTGTCAGTATAAGATGTCGCAGAGAAGTTTTCTGAGGACAGCGTGACCTTAACAGAAGGAAAGGTTGGGTTGTTTTACCTCTGAGCGGCACTTTTTTGCACACCATGGGCTAAAATGGCTAGGTCACATGGACCACGAAGGCTCAGAGAAGGTTGGGGGAGGGGACCCACTGGAACAGCTATTGGGAGACAAATGGTAGCCTCCCGTCAAGGCCATCCAGCGTGTTCTTTAATGTTGGGTTGTTTTACCTGTGAGCGGCACTTTTTTCCACACCATGGGCTAAAATGGCTAGGTCACATGGACACCGAAGGCTCACAGAAGGTTGGCGGAGGGGACCCACTGGAACAGCTGTTGGGAGACAGATGGTAGCCTCCCGTCAAGGCCATCCAGCGTGTTCTTTAATTTTGGATTGTTTTACCTCTGAGCGGCACTTTTTTGCACACCATGGGCTAAAATGGCAGGTCACATGGAACCCGAAGGCTCAGAGAAGGTTGGGGGAGGAGACCCACTGGAACAGCTGTTGGGAGACAGATGGTAGCCTCCCGTCAAGGCCATCCAGCGTGTTCTTTAACGTGCACAGGGTATGGCTCTCCCGCACACGGGGCCACGGCTTAACGACCCATCCGACGGACAGCGGCCTTTCCAAGCCCATCGGTGTCCCCTACTGACCGTGGGCAGGGCGAGGAATTTTGCGGAGATAAATCTCAACGCTGACTCGGCTGGGACTCGAACCTGGGAACTACAGATTACGAGCCTGGCGCGCTACCGACTGAGCCACCCCCGCCCAACAAAAGGAAAACATAAGAAGCAGATATGCCTTAAATGGGTTTCGAACCCTGTTTTTTTACTCCGTAGCGAAGCACGCTAACCTCTTGTCTCCAGGGAAGTCCGTTTCTTTTATTCTTCATAATAACTCATATTGTTATTCGCCATTTTCTTTCTCATAATAAAAAACAATGGCTGCAACTATATTTTCTTTCATTTTTAACTTTATTAACTTTATTTCATTAAAAAATTTAATACTACAAAACTCTTTGTAATTCCATCGTCAGTAAAGAACTGGGTTTAAAATATGTTTATATAACTTAAGCCGTCCCTTGGCCGAGTGGTTAGCACGCTTGGCTACTGATCTAAGGGACCTGGGTTCGAGCCCCGGATTAGGCATGGATGTGTGTGTCGTTTTTCTGCTGAGGTCCTGCCATCCTCTCAGATCTCCTACTGTGGCATATAAACTGACAGGCTCCTGTCAGACCTCTGTGGCAAGCAGCTGCTTGAGGGGGTATTTATTATTTATTATAACTTAAGGAGAAGTATATACAACTGTAACAATAATAAAAATCTTAACAACTAAAAATCAAATTATAAACTAGCGAGTGAAACTGAACCAATGTTTATCATCTTGCCAATTATACTGAACTAATGCTTACTAATTTGATAATTGTACTGAACCAATGCTTACTAATTTGGAAATTGCACTGAAACAATTTCATAATTATACTGAACCAATGCTTATCATCTTGCCAATTATATTGAACTAATGCTTACTAATTTGATAATTGTACTGAACCAATGCTTACTAATTTGGTAATTGTACTGAAACAATTTCATAATTATACTGAACCAATGCTTATCATCTTGCCAATTATACTGAACTAATGCTTACTAATTTGATAATTGTACTAAACCAATGCTTACTAATTTGGTAATTGTACTGAAACAATTTCATAATTATACTGAACCAATGCTTATCATCTTGCCAATTATACTAAACTAATGTTTACTAATTTGATAATTGTACTGAACCAATGCTTACTAATTTGGTAATTGTACTGAAACAATTTCATAATTATACTGAACCAATGCTTATCATCTTGCCAATTATACTGAACTAATGCTTACTAATTTGATAATTGTACTGAACCAATGCTTACTAATTTGGTAATTGCACTGAAACAATTTCATAATTATACTGAACCAATGCTTATCATCTTGCCAATTATATTGAACTAATGCTTACTAATTTGATAATTGTACTGAACCAATGCTTACTAATTTGGTAATTGTACTAAAACAATTTCATAATTATACTGAACCAATGCTTATCATCTTGCCAATTATACTAAACGGATGCTTACTAATTTGATAATTGTACTGAACCAATGCTTACTAATTTGGTAATTGTACTGAAACAATTTCATAATTATACTGAACCAATGCTTATCATCTTGCCAAATATACTGAACTAATGCTTACTAATTTGATAATTGTACTGAACCAATGCTTACTAATTTGGTAATTGTACTGAAACAATTTCATAATTATACTGAACCAATGCTTATCATCTTGCCAATTATACTGAACTAATGCTTACTAATTTGGTAATTGTACTGAAACACTTTCATAATTATACTGAACCAATGCTTATCATCTTGCCAATATACTGAACTAATGCTTACTAATTTGATAATTGTACTGAACCAATGCTTACTAATTTGGTAATTGTACTGAAACAATTTCATAATTATACTGAACCAATGCTTATCATCTTGCCAAATATACTGAACTAATGCTTACTAATTTGATAATTGTACTGAACCAATGCTTACTAATTTGGTAATTGTACTGAAACAATTTCATAATTATACTGAACCAATGCTTATCATCTTGCCAAATATACTAAACGGATGCTTACTAATTTGATAATTGTACTGAACCAATGCTTACTAATTTGGTAATTGTACTGAAACAATTTCATAATTATACTGAACCAATGCTTATCATCTTGCCAATTATACTGAACTAATGCTTACTAATTTGATAATTGTACTGAACCAATGCTTACTAATTTGGTAATTGTACTGAAACAATTTCATAATTATACTGAACCAATGCTTATCATCTTGCCAATTATACTGAACTAATGCTTACTAATTTGATAATTGTACTGAACCAATGCTTACTAATTTGGTAATTGTACTGAAACAATTTCATAATTTTACTGAACCAATGCTTATCATCTTGCCAATTATACTGAACTAATGCTTACTAATTTGATAATTGTACTGAACCAATGCTTACTAATTTGGTAATTGTACTGAAACAATTTCATAATTATACTGAACCAATGCTTATCATCTTGCCAATTATACTGAACTAATGCTTACTAATTTGATAATTTTACTGAACCAATGCTTACTAATTTGGTAATTGCACTGAAACAATTTCATAATTATACTGAACCAATGCTTATCATCTTGCCAATTATATTGAACTAATGCTTACTAATTTGATAATTGTACTGAACCAATGCTTACTAATATGGTAATTGTACTGAAACAATTTCATAATTATACTGAACCAATGCTTATCATCTTGCCAATTATACTGAACTAATGCTTACTAATTTGATAATTGTACTAAACCAATGCTTACTAATTTGGTAATTGTACTGAAACAATTTCATAATTATACTGAACCAATGCTTATCATCTTGCCAATTATACTAAACGGATGCTTACTAATTTGATAATTGTACTGAATCAATGCTTACTAATTTGATAATTGTACTGAACCAATTTCACAATTATACTGAACCAATGCTTATCAGCTTGCCAATTATACTGAACCAATGCTTACTAATTTTATAATTATAATTTGACCAATGCCTACCAATTTGATAATTATACTGAACAAGTTCTTATCAATTTGATAATTATACTGAATCAATGCTTATCAATTTGATAATTATACTGAACCAATGTTAATCAACTAGTGAATGAAACAGAATTAATGTTTACCAACTGTTCAATCAAACTGGAATTCATTAAATGGTCATTCAAACTGGATCAATGCTTATCAACTTCTATGTTTAATATATTTATATATAACTTATTAACTTGAATGCGAGTCTGATCACGAAAAAACTGCCAAATAAAATTGGACGAATGTTTATCAACTTGCCAGTTATACTGAACCAATCCTTATCAACTAGTGAATGAAAATGAATTAATGTTTATCAACTGGCCAATGAAATTAGCATTTATTTATTGTCCAATACTACTGAACGAATATTTATCAACTATTGAATGAAACTAGTGCAATGCCTATTAACAGATCAATCCAACGTAATCAATGCGTATTAACTGGTTAATCAATTTGATAATTATACTGAACAAGTGCTTATCAACCTTCGTGTCACGTGATTACAGAATTCAGGAAAAATATCTGTAGCGTGTACAGCAACTGTACACGCTCCAGTTACCGTTCACAGCAAACTGGAGCGTGTGCAGTTACTGCACACGCTCCAGTTTGCTGTGAACGGTAACTGCACACGCTCAATATTTCCGTGAGTGAGCCCACACGATCTAGTATCAAAATAATATGACCACCTACAGTCGCTGAAAAAAGTATCCGAACACTATGGTTGATTACAGAATTCAGTAAAAATATCTGTAGCGTGTACAGCAACTGTACACGCTCCAGTTGCCGTTCACAGCAAACTGGAGCGTGTGCAGTTACTGCACACGCTCCAGTTTGCTGTGAACGGTAACTGCACATGCTCAATATTTCCGTGAGTGAGCCCACACGATCTAGTATCAAAATAATATGACCACCTACAATACTTATCAACAGCAATACTTATCAACCAATACTTAATCAACAGCAAGCCAATGAAACTGCACCCTCGCTTTCCGACTTAGTTTCATCCTTTCTGCATTCCCTTAAACCGCAGCGCGACATTTTGTGTTGCCATTGGTTAACCTCCACAAAGCCCATTGGTGTATTCAACCTTCGTCGAATCGACAGAGATGTTCCAAAATGGATTCGGAAAAGTACCGCTGCTCTGGCATGCGACGATGTCAGAATGCAATTTCGATCGACACAAACACGGGCGCGCGTCAACATCCACTCAGGGACGTATCGGCGTGCATGTCGTCATTTCCCATTCATTGACGTAATTGAAGTCGAAATTTTCCAACAATGAAGATTGAAATACGGATGTTTACTATTGCACAGTGTTGCGGACTCTGTACAAACTGATTACTTTCAGAGTTTTGGTGCTGATTATGCGGAAGAGGATTCTTCAGTGCTCGTTTATGTTAAAGGATGACGACTGCTTGAATAAGGAGAGAATGGGTAAATCGAGTCTGTAATCTGCATTTCCACTGGGGTACATTCTACCCGCTGCTCATTATTTGATGCTGAAGCTTAAAATGGCGTTCGAATGAATAGATGTTAACTACATTTTAAGCTGTGCTTTAATTTTCCCTACTTGGAACTTTCTGCTGAAGTTTAGTGCTATTAGTACAGTCGCTCAAAAAAGTATCCGAATACTATGGTTGATTACAGAATTCAGAAAATATATCTGGCAACGATTTTTCTTTTAGAAATTAGTGATCTGGCAACCTTCGTGTCACGTGATTACAGAATTCAGGAAAAATATCTGGTGCGTGTACAGCAACTGTACACGCTCCAGTTACCGTTCACATCAAACTGGAGCATGTGCAGTAACTGCACACGCTCCAGTTTGCTGTGAACGGTAACTGCACACGCTCAATATTTCCGTGAGTGAGCCAACACGATCTAGTATCAAAATAATATGACCACCTACAGTCGCTCAAAAAAGTATCCGAACACTATGGTTGATTACAGAATTCAGAAAAAATATCTGGCAACGATTTTTTTTTTAAATTAGTGATCTGGCAACCTTCGTGTCACGTGACACGAAGGTTGCCAGACACGAAGGCAACGAAGGAACGTCACAGACACGAAGGTTGCCATTAGTTTTCACTAATTTCTAAAAAAAATCGTTGCCAGATATTTTTTCTGAATTCTGTAATCAACCATAGTGTTCGGATACTTTTTTGAGCGACTGTACCGTTGTGTTTTCAGAGAAGAGAATTGCGCTGATTGGTTGAGATTAAAATGCGAAAGACGTCATAACCAAATCAAGGTTTAATTCTGCAGAAACCAATTTGTGTGCTTTCCGGTAATCTATAAGATTTCGTGAAGTTGACGTAACAATACAGTATAATATTGAAATTTGACGTAACAGTACAGTTGCTGCCAAATTAAATGTAATTATTAATTCACAAGCATGGGCGTCCGCAGAAAATTTTCCGGGGGGGGGGGGGATAAAGTTTTGAGACATATAATTACATCAATAAATTTTTGTTTAATTTTTAGGGGTTTTTTTTTTTCAAAAATAGATTATAATATAGTATTGCATCAATACAAAAACACTTAGATAATGTATATAAATTTATTACGTTTAAATTGTTACGATTATAATTTGTGGAACTTTTTACTCGATCGCAGGGGGGGCAAGTACCCTGTTTTCCCCCTCTGCGGAGGCCCATGTTCACAAGCGAATTCTAATTCTCGTATATAGTTGATTTGCATTAAAAAAAACTGATATCGAGATACGAGTACGCATTTGCGTTTTTGCAAATTTACCGTAGAAATTATCGGTCCCTTGTGCGAGATACAATTTATTATTTGAAACTTCACATTTTTTTAATTCTGATTTTTTATTGCAATCAATAATTTAAATCATTGATAACATTAGCACTCAGAAATGTTTTTGTTTTGTTGCTACTCCAACACGCCACATTGGCTGGATTGGGTTGTTTTACCTCTGAGCAGCACTTTTTTGCCCACCATGGGCTAAATCACCAGGTCACAAGGACTCCTAGGGCTCAGAAAAAGTCATGATAAGGGGCCCCACTGGGCAGTTGTTGGGAGACAGATGGTCGGCTCCTATCAAGGCCATCCAGCGTGTTCTTTAACGTGTACAGGGTATGGCTCTACCACGGCTTAACGTCTCATCCGACGGACGGCGGCCTTTCCAAGCCCATCGGTGTCTCCTACTGACCGTGGGCAGGGAGGAGTAGTTTTGCGGAGATAAATCTCAACGCTGACCCAGCTGGGACTCGAACCTGGGAACTGTAGATTTTGCGCTTGGCGCGCTGCAGACTGAGTCCCGCCCCTGAGGATGTCGAGAAAATAATAATAACTAGATAAGTTGAATATCTGGTTAGAATCGGTATCTTAGATAAATGTTGGGTTGTTTTACCTCTGAGTGGCACATTTTTGCACACCATGGGCTAAATGGCCAGGTCACATGGACCCCGAAAGCTCAGAGAAGGTTGGAGAAGGGGACCCACTGGAACAGCTGTTGGGAGACAGATGGTAGCCTCCGTCAAGGCCATCCAGCGTGTTCTTTAACGTGCACAGGGTATGGCTCTCCCGCACACGGAGCCACGGCTTAACGTTCCATCCGACGGACGGCGGCCTTTCCAAGCCCATCGGTGTCCCCTTGTACGGCAGAGAGCCATATTCTGTTCACGTTAAGGAACACGTTAGATGGCCTTTGTCGGGATGCTACCATCTGTCTCATAGCAACTGTCCAGTGGATCCCCTCTCCCAACCTTCTCTAATCCCTCGGGGTCTTTGTGACCTGGACATTTAGTCTAATTTTGTGCAAAAAAGTGACCCTCAGAAGTAAAACAACTCAATCCCCAATGTACTCATTAATGCCGCACAATTTGCATCGACTGTTTAAAAATCAATGTCGTTCTGTAGCCGAACGGCTGTTAATACATGCAGTTGGCTATTAGGATAAATAAATCGGATTTCACAGAGGCGGACAAAATTAAAAGAAGAGAGCCAAGGGACTGTATTTCCACTGCAGTGTAACATTTTTCCCTCCGTTTTAACGGGGGCGGGGGTGGCTCAGTCGGTAGCGCGCCAGGCTCGTAATCTGTAGTTCCCAGGTTCGAGTCCCAGCTGGGTCAGCCTTGAGATTTATCTCCGCAAAATTCCCCGCCCTGCCTACGGTCAGTAGGGGACACCGATGGGCTTGGAAAGGCCGCCGTCCGTCGGATGGGACGTTAAGCCGTGGCCCCGTGTGCGGGAGAGCCATACTCTGTGCACGTTAAAGAACACGCTGGATGGCCTTGACGGGAGGCTACCATCTGTCTCCCAACAGCTGTTCCAGTGGGTCCCCTCCCCCAACCTTCTCTGAGCCTTCGGGGTCCTTGTGACCTGGCCATTTAGCCCATGGTGTGTAAAAAAGTGCCGCTCAGAGGTAAAACAACCCAACGTTAAAGAACACGCTGGATGGCCTTGACGGGAGGCTACCATCTGTCTCCCAACAGCTGTTCCAGTGGGTCCCCTCCCCAACCTTCTCTGAGCCTTCGGGGTCCTTGTGGCCTGGCCATTTCGGCCATGGTGTGCAAAAAAGTGCCGCTCAGAGGTAAAACAATCAATTAATCCTCCGTTTTAAAGGTTTTTAAAAAAAGTCTCGAAAAATGCACAAAATATGTAATGCAAAATTCCTTTTTGTCTCCCTTACCCTTACTAGCATTCTCAAAAAGGGGGAAAGGGGACATGACCCCCTCCCCTAGATTGGTTTGGATTTATTTACCTCTGAGCGGAACGTTTTTGCACACAATGGGATAAATGTCCAGGTCACAAGGTCACTAGCATCCCGAAGGCTCAGAGAAGATTAGGGGAGGTACCCACTAATCCGTTTTTTTTTATATATTTTATTTAAATATAAGTATATTTATTCGGCCGTCCCATGGCCGAGTGGTTAGCTCACTTTTCTACTGATCTACGGGACCTGGGTTCGAGCCCCGGGTAAGGCATGGCTGTTTGTGTCGTTTTTCTGCTGAGGTCCTGCCATCCTCTCAGACCTTCTACTATGGCATATAAACTGACAGGCTCCTATCAGACCTCTGTGGCAAGCAGCTGCTTGAGGGTGTATTTTTATATTTATTTATATTTATTCGCCATCATCATCGACATCTCACAAAACGCAGATGTAGGGAGATTTTATACCTTTGACCAGCAACACTAATGGCTTATCTGCAGGAAATAGTGATGAGCTTTAGTTTTTATTCATAAATAAACAAATTAAAAAAGAACACAAAAGTCATATAGATGAAGGTTTTCTCAGGATTACAGATTAACAGGTATTCTTTAAATTGTTTTTATCCTTTAACTTAATCTCACTAAAATTAATTAGATATATGATTTCTCTTGGTAACTGGTTAAAGATCTCCGGCACTTTTTACTCTAAGATTTTTACTGTAATTATTAACAAAATTCGGGATCTGAAAATAATTATTGGTCTGAAGTCTGGTACTCTTATCCTGCATAATTTGTACTTTATATGTGTCACTGAAAAGGTTGTTCAGAATAATGCCATATCTAAAGCGATTTTAGACTGAAAGAATATTGAGAAATGTAAATCTTTCACTTGCATTTGAAAGATTATATCTAAGCTTGTATGAATTATATTTTTCGCAGATGATTGCAATTTTTAAAAAATTTTTTAGGTTAGTGGGTTGGGTTGTTTTACCTCTGAGCGGCACTTTTTTGCACACCATGGGCTAAATGGCCAGGTCACATGGACCCCGAAGGCTCAGAGAAGGTTGGGGGAGGGGACCCACTGGAACAGCTGTTGGGAGACAGATGGTAGCCTCCCGTCAAGGCCATCCAGCGTGTTCTTTAACTTTGGGTTGTTTTACCTCTGAGCGGAACTTTTTTGCACACCATGGGCTAAATGGCCAGGTCACATGGACCCCGAAGGCTCAGAGAAGGTTGGGGGAGGGGACCCACTGGAACAGCTGTTGAGAGACAGATGGCAGCCTCCCGTCAAGGCCATCCAGCGTGTTCTTTAACGTGCACAGGGTATAGCTCTCCCACACACGGGGCCACGGCTTAACGTCCCATCAGACCCAGCTGGGGCTCGAACCTGGGAACTACAGATTACGAGCCTGGCGCGCTACCGACTGAGCCGACTTAGCCGCCCCCGCCCCCGCCCCCTTTTAGGTTAGTGATACCAGTGGTTTCATATATTGTAATTCCATACCTAATTAAAGACTTATAAATTGCCTTGTAGACCATAAGGCAAACGTCGGTATCGACTATGAATTGCAATTTGTAAATTTTAGCGGCGCGATATCTGAGACTTTCACATAGCTTCAGTCCGTCGGATGGGACGTTAAGCCGTGGCTCCGTGTGCGAGAGAGTCATACCCTGTGCACGTTAAAGAACACGCTGGATGGCCTTGACGGGAGGCTACCATCTGTCTCCCAACAGCTGTTCCAGTGGGTCCCCTCCCCCAACCTTCTCTGAGCCTTCGGGGTCCATGTGACCTGGCCATTTAGCCCATGGTGTGCAAAAAAGTGCCGCTCAGAGGTAAAACAACCCAACCCAACTTAATTACGTGGTTTGATGTTTTCAAAGTTGTTAGGAGACAGATGGTAGCCTCCCGTCAGGACCATCCAGATTGTTCTTTAACGTAACGTGCACAGGTTATGGCTCTCTCGCACACAGTTCACGGCTTAGAGTCCCATCCGACGGACGGCGGTCTGTCCAAACCAGTCGGTGTCACCAACTGACCGAGGTCAGGGCGGGAGTTTGGCGGAGATAAATCTCAACGCTGGCCCAGCTGAGACTCGAACTTGGAAACTAGCATTCCCCTAGATCCTGGCAGTGAATAAGCTTTCACTTCCAAAAAATTTGTCTTCCTTTATACAACGTGTGGTGCTGCAGATATAAATTTTTACGAAGATAGGACCCGAAAAATAATCCACTTGTTTCTCCAGCAATTTTCTCCCATCAAGAAACATATCGCACCCGGAAACTTCATCCACTTTCCCACCATCTGACTGGGTTTTAAAAAATCAGAATCCTTTGCGCCGCTCCGTAAGAAAATTTGTCTCCCTTTCGCCAAAGAACAAAAAAAGGAAGAATATTTTTTCATTCTATTCTGCTTCCTTCTTACCTTATTAGATTCCGATCCAATTCGACGCACTCTTTTCTTCTTCGTTCCTCCTCTTCTCCCTCTCTCTGTGTATTGTATTCATCCGCTCAACGTGACAAGGTCTCCATTTCCATATCTCATTACCATATCAGCCAATCAGGACACAGCATCAACCTAAGTCGTTATTCTGTTTCTCTTCCGTTCCTTTCCCCCCCCCCTCCTTCACCTTCTTCCTCTATTTTTGTCTTCCCAAGAATCTCTTCCTTCCCCCCTGAGTTTCTCCTAAATATCCTTTTCGGTTTTTCATTCCATCTTATTTTTTTTTATTCCTTCATTCCTTTCCTCTGCGTCCTCCACCATCCTTCTACCTTCTCTTACTCCCTCCCTTCAAGGACCTCTTCTCGCTCTCACCTCCCCCCCTTACCCTTTCCCATACCGACGCTTCTTCTAACCACGTGAAATTCGTCTTGCATGCCAAGTCTCTTTCGCATTTCTTTTTCCGAAAGATACAATCATTATCTTTTTCGGAGCCAGGTATTATCACTGCGCTTGCCTCCCTTCTCACTCCGTCGCACACGCGGCCATCTCTGTGTGTGTGTGTGTCTTTGCGCGTGTGTGACTGGAACGGTGACCTAAAGAAAAATGTTTATCTGATTTCGTTCCTTGCCTCTCTAATATGCTGAGAATTTGAAGAAAGATGGGAAGAGTGGGTGGGAAGATAGAGACTGGGAGAGGAGAGGGTGAAATCCTCTCAGAGAAGAAGAAAATTTTTCTCTTCTGCTCTTCAAGCAACAGAAGAATTCTTCGAAATTGGATTGATTCATTGGCAAAGTCTGGCTTGACTTTCGCACCTTAAACCTCTTCTGAGGAAAAATGTGATCAAATTGGAGATCGTCAGCTAAGGATCTCCAACTGTTCGTGTGTTTGTGGATTACGGATGAGTTTGCTCTTTTTTTCTCCATTTTTATTTTTTTTCGTTCTGCCAATGAGCTGAGTGTTAAGCTCATTGACGGGGAACTTTCTTCAGGTTTATTTGTTGATAATGTTGTTGCTTACCATTGTTCCTTTTGTTCTTTTTCCCGTTTCGTTCGTATGCCGAAACAAAAATGAAAAAATTTTGCACAACAGAATATTGGATTGTTGACGCGTATCGACACTTTTACGCGACACTACTTAGATATCAGCAGAGTAGGAGAGGCATTTTCTCTCCCGCGTGAAAGGTTCTGATCCTTTGAATCTCGGAAAACGTATATTGAAGGGAAAAAAGGTCTTATAAATATAGGCCTGTCCATTGATCGTTCTTTCTCGGTATACAGAAAATAGAATCGAAATTTTATCGTTCCAACAACAACAACTCCATCTGTACTCTGGAAATTTCATTGCAAACTCATGGCACGTGCACAAATGTAATTCGATTGCAAACGTACATTCAACAAATTTCGCTTCGAACTCACCACAGATAATAAAAAAATTTCTTGCAACACACCAAAGACACTCAAAATCTTTCACTGCGCACACACCACTGACATTAAAGAAATTTCACTATAGACACACAAAAGACCTTCATGAAATTTCATTGCAGACACACCACTGATATTCAAGAAATTTCATTGGAGACACACCAAAGACACTCAAAATATTTAATTGGACACACACCACTGACATTCAGGAAATTTCATTGAAGACACGCCGAAGATATTCAGGAAATTTCATTTCAGACATACCACTGATATTCAGGAAATTTCATTGCAGACACACACCTGATATTCAGGAAATTTCACTGCAGACACACACCTGATATTCAGGAAATTTCATTGCAGACACACCAAAGACACTCAAAATATTTAATTGCGCACACACCACTGACATTCAGGAAATTTCATTGCAGACACACCGAAGATATTCATAAAATTTCATTGAAGACACACCACTTATATTCAGGAAATTTCATTGCAGACACATCAAAGACACAAAATATTTCATTGCCCGCACACCACTGACATTTAGGAAATTTCATTGCAGACACACCATTGATATTCAGGAAATTTCATTGTAGACACACCGAATACATTCATGAAATTTCATTGCGGACACACCACTGACATTCAGGAAATTTCATTGCAGACACACCGAAGATATTCAGGAATTTTCATTGCGCACACACCACTGACATTCACGAAATTTCATTGCGTACACAACAAAGACATTCAAAATATTTCATTGCGTGCACACCGCTGATATCAGGAAATTTCATTGCAGACACACCGAAGATATTCATGAAATTTCATTGCAGACACACCGAAGATATTCTTGAAATTTCATTGCAGACACACCACTGATATTCAGGACATTTCATTGCAGACACACAAAAGACACTCAAAATATTTCATTTCGCACACACCACTGATATTTCGGAAATTTCATTGCAGGCACACCACTGATGATAAGAAAATTTCATTGCAGACACACCACTGATATTCAGGAAATTTCATTGCAGACACACAAAGGACACTCAAAATATTTCATTGCGCACACACCACCGATATTTAGGAAATTTCATTGCAGGCACACCACTGATGATCAGAAAATTTCATTGCAGACACACCACTGATATTCAGGAAATTTCATTGCAGACACACCATTGATATTCAGGAAATTTGATTGTAGACACACCGAATACATTCATGAAATTTCATTGCAGACACACCACTGACATTCAGAAAATTTCATTGCATACACAACAAAGACATTCAAATATTTCATTCCGTGCACACCGCTGATATCAGGATATTTCCTTGCAGACACACCACTGATATTCAGGACATTTCATTGCAAACTCACCAAAGACACTCAAAATATTTCATTGCGCACACACCACTGACATTTAGGAAATTTCATTGCACCCACACCACTGATATTCAGGAAATTTCATTGCAGACACACCACTGATATTCAGGAAATTTCTTTGCACACACACCACTGATATTCAGGACATTTCATTGCAGACACACCAAAGACACTCAAAATATTTCATTGCGCACACACCACTGACATTTAGGAAATTTCATTGCAGGCACACCACTGATATTCAGGGAATTTCATTGCAGACACACCACTGATATTCAGGAAATTTCATTGCACCCACACCACTGATATTCAGGAAATTTCATTGCAGACACACTGCTGATATTCAGGAAATTTCATTGCACATACACCACTGATATTCAGGACATTTCATTGCAGACACACCAAAGACACTCAAAATATTTCATTGCGCACACACCACTGACATTTAGGAAATTTCATCGCACGCACACCACTGATAATCAGGAAATTTCATTGCAGACGCACCACTGATATTCAGGAAATTTCATTGCAGAGACACCACTGATATTCAGGAAATTTCATTGCACACACACCACTGATATTCAGGACATTTCATTGCAGACACACCAAAGACACTCAAAATATTTCATTGCGCACACACCACTGACATTTAGGAAATTTCATTGCAGGCACACCACTGATAATCAGGAAATTTCATTGCAGACACACCGCTGATATTCAGTAAATTTCATTACAGACACACCACTGATATTCAGGAAATTTCACTGCAGATACACCGAAGACATTCATAAAATTTCATTGCAGACACACCACTGATATCAGGAAATTTCATTGCAGACACACCAAAGACACTCAAAATATTTAATTGCGCACACACCACTGACATTCAGGAAATTTCATTGCAGACACACCGAAGATATTCATGAAATTTCATTGCAGACACACCGAAGATATTCATGATATTTCATTGCAGACACACCACTGATATTCAGGACATTTCATTGCAGACACACAAAGGACACTCAAAATATTTCATTTCGCACACACCACTGATATTTAGGAAATTTCATTGCAGACACACCACTGATATTCAGGAAATTTCATTGCAGACACACCACTGATATTCAGAAAATTTCATTGCAGACACACCGCTGATATTCAGGAAATTTCATTGCACACACACCACTGATATTCAGGACATTTCATTGCAGACACACCAAAGACACTCAAAATATTTCATTGCGCACACACCACTGACATTTAGGAAATTTCATTTCAGGCACACCACTGATAATCAGGGAATTTCATTGTAGATATTCATGAAATTTCATTGCAGACACACCGAAGATATTCATATTTCATTGCAGACACACCACTGATATTCAGGAAATTTCATTGCAGACACACCGCTGATATTCAGGAAATTTCATTACAGACACACCACTGATATTCAGGAAATTTCATTGCAGACACGTCAAAGACACTCAAAATATTTCATTGCCCGCACACCACTGATATTTAGGAAATTTCATTGCAGACACACCAAAGACACTCAAAATATTTCATTGCCCGCACACCACTGATATTTAGGAAATTTCATTGCAGACACACCAAAGACACTCAAAATATTTAATTGCGCACACACCACTGACATTCAGGAAATTTCATTGCAGACACACCGAAGATGCGCACACACCACTGACATTCATGAAATTTCATTGAAGACACACCACTGATATTCAGGAAATTTCATTGCAGACACGTCAAAGACACTCAAAATATTTCATTGCCCGCACACCACTGATATTTAGGAAATTTCATTGCAGACACACCATTGATATTCAGGAAATTTCGTTGTAGACACACCGAATACAGTTAGGAAATTTCATTGCAGACACACCACTGACATTCAGGAAATTTCATTGCAGGCACACCGAAGATATTCAGGAATTTTCATTGCGCACACACCACTGACGTTCAAGAAATTTCATTGCATACACAACAAAGACATTCAAAATATTTCATTGCGTGCACACCGCTGATATCAGGAAATTTCATTGCAGACACACCGAAGATATTCATGAAATTTCATTGCAGACACACCGAAGATATTCATGAAATTTCATTGCAGACACACCACTGATATTCAGGACATTTCATTGAGGACACACAAAGGACACTCAAAATATTTCATTTCGCACACACCAGTGATATTTATGAAATTTCATTGCAGGCACACCACTGATGATCAGAAAATTTCATTGCAGACACACCACTGATATTCAGGAAATTTCATTGCAGACACACAAAGGACACTCAAAATATTTCATTGCGCACACACCACTGATATTTAGGAAATTTCATTGCAGGCACACCACTGATGATCAGAAAATTTCATTGCAGACACACCACTGATATTCAGGACATTTCATTGCAGACACACAAAGGACATTCAAAATATTTCATTTCGCACACACCACTGATATTTAGGAAATTTCTTTACAGGCACACCACTGATGATCAGAAAATTTCATTGCAGACACACCACTGATATTCAGGAAATTTCATTGCAGACACACAAAGGACACTCAAAATATTTCATTGCGCACAAACCACTGATATTTAGGAAATTTCATTGCACCCACAACACTGATATTCAGGTAATTTCATTGCAGACACACCACTGATATTAAGGAAATTTCATTGCAGACACACCACTGATATTAAGGAAATTTCTTTGCACACACACCACTGATATTCAGGACATTTCATTGCAGACACACCAAAGACACACAAAATATTTCATTGCGCACACACCACTCACATTTACGAAATTTCATTGCAGGCACACTACAGGCACATTAGGGAATTTCATTGTAGACACACCACTGATATTCAGGAAATTTCATTGCACCCACACCACTGATATTCAGGAAATTCCATTGCAGACACACTGCTGATATTCAGGAAATTTCATTGCACATGCACCACTGATATTCAGGACATTTCATTGCAGACACACCAAAGACACTCAAAATATTTCATTGCGCACACACCACTGACATTTAGGAAATTTCATTGCACCCACACCACTGATAAACAGGAAATTGCATTGCAGACACACCACTGATATTCAGGAAATTTCATTGCAGACACACCACTATATTCAGAAAATTTCATTGCAGACACACCGCTGATATTCAGGAAATTTCATTGCACACACACCACTGATATTCAGGACATTTCATTGCAGACACACCAAAGACACTCAAAATATTTCATTGCGCACACACCACTGACATTTAGGAAATTTCATTGCAGGCACACCACTGATAATCAGGGAATTTCATTGTAGACACACCACTGATATTCAGGAAATTTCATTGCAGACACACCGCTGATATTCAGGAAATTTCATTACATACACACCACTGATATTCAGGAAATTTCACTGCAGATACACCGAAGACATTCATAAAATTTCATTGCAGACACACCACTGATATTCAGGAAATTTCATTGCAGACACACCAAAGACACTCAAAATATTTAATTGTGCACACACCACTGACATTCAGGAAATTTCATTGCAGACACACCGAAGATATTCATGAAATTTCATTGAAGACACACCACTGATATTGAGGAAATTTCATTGCAGACACGTCAAAGACACTCAAAATATTTCATTGCCCGCACACCACTGACATTTAGGAAATTTCATTGCAGACACACCACTGATATTCAGGAAATTTCATTGTAGACACACCGAATACATTCAGGAAATTTCATTGCAGACACACCGAAGATATTCAGGAATTTTCATTGCGCACACACCACTGACATTCAGGAAATTTCATTGCATACACAACAAAGACATTCAAAATATTTCATTGCGTACACACCACTGACATTCAGGAAATTTCATTGCAGGCACACCGAAGATATTCAGGAATTTTCATTGCGCACACACCACTGACATTCAGGAAATTTCATTGCATACACAACAAAGACATTCAAAATATTTCATTGCGTACACACCGCTGATATCAGGAAATTTCATTGCAGACACACCGAAGATATTCATGAAATTTCATTGCAGACACACCGAAGATATTCATGAAATTTCATTGCAGACACACCACTGATATTCAGGACATTTCATTGCAGACACACAAAGGACACTCAAAATATTTCATTTCGCACACACACTAATATTTCGGAAATTTCATTGCAGGCACACCACTGATGATCAGAAAATTTCATTGCAGACACACCAGTGATATTCAGGAAATTTCATTGCGGACACACAAAGGACACTCAAAATATTTCATTGCGCACACACCACTGCTATTTAGGAAATTTCATTGCAGGCACACCACTAATGATGAGAAAATTTCATTGTAGACACACCACTGATATTCAGGACATTTCATTGCAGACACACAAAGGACACTCAAAATATTTCATTTCGCACACACCACTGATATTTAGGAAATTTCATTGCAGGCACACCACTGATGATCAGAAAATTTCATTGCAGGCACACCACTGATCTTCAGGAAATTTCATTGCAGACACACAAAGGACACTCAAAATATTTCATTGCGCACACACCACTGCTATTTAGGAAATTTCATTGCAGGCACACCACTAATGATCAGAAAATTTCATTGTAGACACACCACTGATATTCAGGAAATTTCATTGCAGACACACAAAGGACACTCAAAATATTTCATTTCGCACACACCACTGATATTTAGGAAATTTCATTGCAGGCACACCACTGATGATCAGAAAATTTCATTGCAGACACACCACTGATATTCAGGAAATTTCATTGCAGACACACAAAGGACACTCAAAATATTTCATTGCGCACACACCACTGATATTTAGGAAATTTCATTGCAGGCACACCACTGATGATCAGAAAATTTAATTGCAGACACACCACTGATATTCAGGACATTTCATTGCAGACACACAAAGGACACTCAAATTATTTCATTTCGCACACACCACTGATATTTAGGAAATTTCATTGCACGCACACCACTGATGATCAGAAAATTTCATTGCAGACACACCACTGATATTCAGGACATTTCATTGCAGACACACAAAGGACACTCAAAATATTTCATTTCGCACACACCACTGATATTTAGGAAATTTCATTGCAGGCACACCACTGATGATCAGAAAATTTCATTTCAAACAGACCACTGATATTCAGGAAATTTCATTGCAGACACACCGCTGATATTCGTGAAATTTCATTGCAGACACACGACTGATATTCAGGAAATTTCATTGCAGACACACCATTGATATTCAGGAAATTTCTTTGTAGACACACCGAATATATTCATGAAATTTCATTGCAGACACACCACTGACATTCAGGAAATTTCATTGCATACACAACAAAGACATTCAAAATATTTCATTGCGTGCACACCGCTGATATCAGGAAATTTCGTTGCAGACACACCGAAGATATTCACGTAATTTCGTTGCAGACACACCACTGATATTCGGGACATTTCATTGCAAACACACCAAAGACATTCAAAATATTTCACTGCGCACACACCACTGACATTTAGGAAATTTCATTGCACCCACACCACTGATATTCAGGAAATTTCATTGCAGACACACCACTGAAATTCAGGAAATTTCATTGCACACACACCACTGATATTCAGGACATTTCATTGCACACACACCAAAGACATTCAAAATATTTCACTGCGCACACACCACTGACATTTAGGAAATTTCATTGCACCCACACCACTGACATTCAGGGAATTTCATTGCAGGCACACCACTGATATTCAGGAAATTTCATTGCACCCACACCACTGATATTCAGGAAATTTCATTGCAGAAACACCGCTGATATTCAGGAAATTTCATTGCGCACACACACCATTGATATTCAGGACATTTCATTGCAGACACAACAAAGACACTCAAAATATTTCATTGCGCACACACCACTGATATTTAGGAAATTTCATTGCAGACACACCGCTGATATTCAGGAAATTTCATTGCAGACACACTGCTGATATTCAGGAAATTTCATTGCACACACACCACTGATATTCAGGACATTTCATTGCAGACACACCAAAGACACTTAAAATATTTCATTGCGCACACACCACTGACATTTAGGAAATTTCATTGCACCCACACGACTGATAATCAGGAAATTTCATTGCAGACACACCACTGATATTCAGGAAATTTCATTGCAGACACCACTGATATTCAGGAAATTTCATTGCAGACATATCGCTGATATTCAGGAAATTTCATTGCACACAACCACTGATATTCAGGACATTTCATTGCAGACACAACAAAGACACTCAAAATATTTCATTCCGCACACACCACTGACATTTAGGAAATTTCATTGCAGGCACACCACTGATAATCAGGGAATTTCATTGTAGACACACCACTGATATTCAGGAAATTTCATTGCAGACACACCACTGATATTCAGGAAATTTCATTGCAGACAGACCACTGATATTCAGGAAATTTCACTGCAGATACACCGAAGACATTCATAAAATTTCATTGCAGACACACCACTGATATTCAGGAAATTTCATTGTAGACACACCAAAGACACTCAAAATATTTCATTGCGCACACACCACTGACATTTAGGAAATTTCATTGCAGGCACACTACTGATAATCAGGGAATTTCATTGCAGACACACCACTGATATTCAGGAAATTTCATTGCAGACACACCGCTGATATTCATGAAATTTCATTGCAGACACACCACTGATAATCAGGGAATTTCATTGTAGACACACCACTGATATTCAGAAAATTTCATTTCAGACACACCACTGATATTCAGGAAATTTCATTGCAGACAGACCACTGATATTCAGGAAATTTCACTGCAGATACACCGAAGACATTCATAAAATTTCATAAATTTTCAGGAAATTTCATTGCAGACACACCACTGATATTCAGGAAATTTCATTGCAGACACACCGCTGATATTCAGGAAATTTCATTGCACACACACACACCACTGATATTCAGGACATTTCATTGCAGACACAACAAAGACACTCAAAATATTTCATTGCGCACACACCACCGAGATTTAGAAATTTCATTGCAGGCACACCACTGATAATCAGGTAATTTCATTGTAGACACACCACTGATATTCAGGAAATTTCATTGCAGACACACCACTGATATTCAGGAAATTTCATTGCAGACACACCACTGATATTCAGGAAATTTCACTGCAGATACACCGAAGACATTCATAAAATTTCATTGCAGACACACCACTGATATTCAGGAAATTTCATTGTAGACACACCAAAGACACTCAAAATATTTCATTGCGCACACACCACTGACATTTAGGAAATTTCATTGCAGGCACACCACTGATAATCAGGGAATTTCATTGCAGACACACCGCTGATATTCAGGAAATTTCATTGCAGACACACCGCTGATATTCATGAAATTTCATTGCAGACACACCACTGATAATCAGGGAATTTCATTGTAGATACACCACTGATATTCAGGAAATTTCATTGCAGACACACCACTGATATTCAGGAAATTTCATTGCAGACAGACCACTGATATTCATGAAATTTCACTGCAGATACACCGAAGATATTCATAAAATTTCATTGCAGACACACCACTGATATTCAGGACATTTCATTGCAGACACACCAAAGACACTCAAAATATTTCATTGCGCACACACCACTGACATTTAGGAAATTTCATTGCAGGCACACCACTCATAATCAGGGAATTTCATTGCAGACACAGCAGTGATATTCAGGAAATTTCATTGCAGACACACCGCTGATATTCAGGAAATTTCATTGCACACACACCATTGATATTCAGGACATTTCATTGCAGACACACCAAAGACACTCAAAATATTTCATTGCGCACACACCACTGATATTTAGGAAATTTCATTTCACCCACACCACTGATAATCAGGGAATTTCATTGTAGACACACCACTGATATTCAGGAAATTTCATTGCAGACACACCGCTGATATTGAGGAAATTTCATTGCAGACACACCACAGATATTCAGGAAATTTCACTGCAGATACACCGAAGACATTCATAAAATTTCATTGGAGACACACCACTGATATTCAGGAAATTTCATTGCAGGCACACCACTGATAATCAGGGAATTTCATTGCAGAAACACCACTGACATTTAGGAAATTTCATTGCAGACACACCGCTGATATTCAGGAAATTTCATTGCAGACACACCGCTGATATTCAGGAAATTTCATTGCACACACACCACTGATATTCAGGACATTTCATTGCAGACACACAAAGGACACTCAAAATATTTCATTGCGCACACACCACTGACATTTAGGAAATTTCATTGCAGGCACACCACTGATAATCAGGGAATTTCATTGTAGACACACCACTGATATTCAGGAAATTTCATTGCAGACACACCGCTGATATTCAGGAAATTTCATTGCAGACACACCACTGAGATTCAGGAAATTTCATTGCAGACACACCACTGAGATTCAGGAAATTTCACTGCAGATACACCGAATACAGTCATAAAATTTCATTGCAAACACACCACTGATATTCAGGAAATTTCATTGCAGACACACCAAAGACACTCAAAATATTTCATTGCAGACACACCACTGACATTTAGGAAATTTCATTGCAGGCACACCACTGATAATCAGGGAATTTCATTGCAGACACACCGCTGATATTCAGGAAATTTCATTGCAGACACACCACTGATATTCAGGAAATTTCACTGCAGATACACCGAAGATATTCATAAAATTTCATTGCAGACACACCACTGATATTCAGGACATTTCATTGCAGACACACTAAAGACACTCAAAATATTTCATTGCGCACACACCACTGACATTTAGGAAATTTCATTGCAGGCACACCACTCATAATCAGGGAATTTCATTGCAGACACAGCACTGATATTCAGGAAATTTCATTGCAGACACACCGCTGATATTCAGGAAATTTCATTGCACACACACCATTGATATTCAGGACATTTCATTGCAGACACACCAAAGACACTCAAAATATTTCATTGCGCACACACCACTGATATTTAGGAAATTTCATTTCACCCACACCACTGATAATCAGGGAATTTCATTGTAGACACACCACTGATATTCAGGAAATTTCATTGCAGACACACCGCTGATATTCAGGAAATTTCATTGCAGACACACCACAGATATTCAGGAAATTTCACTGCAGATACACCGAAGACATTCATAAAATTTCATTGGAGACACACCACTGATATTCAGGAAATTTCATTGCAGGCACACCACTGATAATCAGGGAATTTCATTGCAGAAACACCACTGACATTTAGGAAATTTCATTGCAGACACACCGCTGATATTCAGGAAATTTCACTGCAGATACACCGAAGACAGTCATAAAATTTCATTGCACACACACCACTGATATTCAGGACATTTCATTGCAGACACACCAAAGACACTCAAAATATTTCATTGCGCACACCACTGACATTTAGGAAATTTCATTGCACCCACACCACTGATAATCAGGAAATTTCATTGCAGAAACACCACTGATATTCAGGAAATTTCATTGCAGACACACCACTGATATTCAGGAAATTTCATTGCAGACACACCGCTGATATTCAGGAATTTTCATTGCACACACACCACTGATATTCAGGACATTTCATTGCAGACACACAAAGGACACTCGAAATATTTCATTGCGCACACACCACTGACATTTAGGAAATTTCATTGCAGGCACACCACTGATAATCAGGGAATTTCATTGTAGACACACCACTGATATTCAGGAAATTTCATTGCAGACACACCGCTGATATTCAGGAAATTTCATTGCAGACACACCACTGAGATTCAGGAAATTTCATTGCAGACACACCACTGAGATTCAGGAAATTTCACTGCAGATACACCGAAGACAGTCATAAAATTTCATTGCAAACACACCACTGATATTCAGGAAATTTCATTGCAGACACACCAAAGACACTCAAAATATTTCATTGCAGACACACCACTGACATTTAGGAAATTTCATTGCAGGCACACCACTGATAATCAGGGAATTTCATTGCAGACACACCGCTGATATTCAGGAAATTTCATTGCAGACACACCACTGATATTCAGGAAATTTCACTGCAGACACATCACTGATATTCATAAAATTTCATTGCAGACACACCACTGATATTCAGGAAATTTCACTGCAGATACACCGAAGACATTCATAAAATTTCATTGCAGACACACCACTGATATTCAGGAAATTTCACTGCAGATACACCGAAGACATTCATAAAATTTCATTGCAGACACACCACTGATATTCAGGAAATTTCATTGCAGACACACCACTGATATTCAGGAAATTTCGCTGCAGATACTCCGAAGACATTCATAAAATTTCATTGCAGACACACCGCTGATATTCAGGAAATTTCATTGCAGACACACCAGTGATATTCAACAAATTTCACTGCAGATACACCGAAGACATTCATAAAATTTCATTGCAGACACACCACTGATATTCAGGAAATTTCACTGCAGATACACCGAAGACATTCATAAAATTTCATTACAGACACACCACTGATATTCAGGAAATTTCACTGCAGATACACCGAAAACATTCATAAAATTTCATTGCAGACACACCACTGATATTCAGGAAATTTCACTGCAGATACACCGAAGGCATTCATAAAATTTCATTGCAGACACACCACTGATATTCAGGAAATTTCATTGCAGACACACCACTGATATTCAGGAAATTTCATTGCAGACACACCAAAGACAGTCGAAATATTTGATTGCAAACACACTCAAGAAATTTCATTGCTCACACGACAAAGGTAGTGAAATATTTCATTGCAGGTACAACCAAATAAAAAAATACATAAATATCCCCTCAAGCAGCTGCTTGCCACAGAGGTCTGACAGGAGCCTGTCAGTTTATATGCCATAGTAGAAGGTCTGTGAGGATGGCAGGATCCCAGCAGAAAAACAACACAAACGTCCATGCCTTATCCGGGGCTCGAAACCAGGTCCCTTAGATCAGTAGCCAAGCGCGCTAACCACTCGGCCACGGGACGATACAACAACGATACTCAAATATTTCAATACAGGCACACAACAGATAGTCAATAAAAAATATTCCATTGCAAACACACAGACACTCAAAAAATTTGATTGCAAACTCCCCATACAAACAGAGAGGAAATTCGACATCAGGTGTGTTCATTTACTTTTCAAATAAAAAACAAACCTAGAGATTTTTACGTACTCAAGGTATCCAATAAAGGTAAAGCAATAGCTCTATCGCTTGATTTTTTTTTTTTTTGAAAAGAATTGAAAAAACATATTTTTATACTAACACTGAAAATATTTCGACTACAATTACACTAAAATACAATCTCATCACCAAAGAGTTATATTTCATTCGTCACACTTTTGGGGCGGGGGTGGCTCAGTCGGTAGCGCGTCAGGCTCGTAATCTGTAGTTCCCAGGTTCGAGTCCCAGCTGGGTCAGCGTTGAGATTTATCTCCGTAAAATTCCTCGCCCTGCCCACGGTCAGTAGGGGACACCGATGGGCTTGGAAAGTCCGCCGTCCGTCGGATGGGACGTTAAGCCGTGGCCCCGTGTGCGGGAGAGCCATACCCTGTGCACGTTAAAGAACACGCTGGATGGCCTTGACGGGAGGCTACCATCTGTCTCCCAACAGCTGTTCCAGTGGGTCCCCTCCCCCAACCTTCTCTGAGCCTTCGGGGTCCATGTGACCTGCCCATTTAGCCCATGGTGTGCAAAAAAGTGCCGCTCAGAGGTAAAACAACCCAACGTTAAAGAACACGCTGGATGGCCTTGACGGGAGGCTACCATCTGTCTCCCAACAGCTGTTCCAGTGGGTCCCCTCCCCCAACCTTCTCTGAGCCTTCGGGGTCCATGTGACCTGCCCATTTAGCCCATGGTGTGCAAAAAAGTGCCGCTCAGAGGTAAAACAACCCAAAGTCACACTTTCATTTCCCATATTAAATTCTTCAATTTTCTCCATTTTGCTTTCTTTAAAAAAAAGTCTTTTTTTTTTACTTCCTTTCGTAAAAAAAATGTACGATGAAATTTTAAAAAAAACTCTCTTTTTCCAACTCTTTTCTCTCCTGTTTAATTTATTTCTGCCGACTTCTCTCCAATTTTCCACGAGCCGCGCTTTCCCTTCGTCCAGTTCAGACCGCGACAAGCATCTTTCAACAAATCAACACATAAATCACTTTTAAGCCTGGCTGCTGACGTGTGTAATCCGAACATTACACTACAAACTCTGCAAAGCAATGGTTCATAACAAGAGATTATAAAATTAGCGCTTCCGCCAAGTTTGCAACGAACATGCATCATCAGCTTCATTCTCGGATTAACGATGAAATAAAGTGATTAAAATCGTTCACGGATCTCTCGTCCTCTCCGCTTCCAATACCAAAGAAAAACACACACTATTAACAAACGATCCTAATAGTAGATGTGACGTCAACAGCCTTTAAAGCAGGCAACTGTGTTAATGATTTTGAAATCTTTTAACTGTTAGACAACAAAACAATGATTAATCTTAATTGTTTTCAGGAGTAGGATTATATCATCTGGCGCGTTTTCCTCGTTTACTCGCAATCACTAGTAACAACGTTAAAAGTTCCAGTATGAATTCTCGTTTATTTTAATCAAAGAAATTTGAGTTGGGTTGTTTTACCTCTGAGCGGCACTTTTTTGTGCACCATGGGCTAAATGGCCAGGTCACAAGGACCCCGAAGGCTCAGAGAAGGTTGGGGGAGGGGACCCACTGGAACAGATGTTGGGAGACAGATGGTAGCCTCCCGTCAAGGCCATCCAGCGTGTTCTTTAACGTGTGTTGGATTGTTTTACCTCTGAGCGGCACTTTTTTGCACACCACGGGCTAAATGGCCAGGTCACATGGACCCGAAGGCTCAGAGAAGGTTGGGGAGGGAACCCACTGTAACAGCTGTTGGGAGACAGATTGTAGCTTTCCGTCAAGGGTTTCCAGCGTGTTCTTTAACGTGCACAGGGTATGGCTCTCCCACACACGGGGCCACGGCTTAACGTCCCATCCGACGGACGGCGGCCTTTCAAAGCCCATCGGTGTCCCCTACTGACCGTGGGCAGGGCGGGGAATTTTGCGGAGATAAATCTCAACGCTGACCCAGCTGGGACTCGAACCTGGGAACTACAGATTACGAGCCTGGCGCGCTACCGACCGAGCCCCCCCCCCCCCCCCCAATACGTTAAAAAACACGCTGGACGGCTTTGACGGGAGGATACCATCTGTCTATCAAAAGTTTTCTAGTGGAAGTCCCCAACCTTCTCTGAGCCTTCAGGGTCCTTATGACCTGGCCATTTAGCCCATGGTGTGCAAAAAAAGTGCCGCTCAGAGGTAAAACAACCAACTCCAGATGTCACGTGTATCTCCCACTTATTGTATTCTAGTTAATGTCTTACTAAAATTCACATTCAATGTGATTAACTGAAAATCAAAAGGAATTTCAAAAAACTGTTAGTTTTTATTTTTTTAATTAATGAATTCTTTGTAGGGACGATTTTAAATACATTTCTCTGTTTAATTATCTGGGGTTGTGTGACCAACCTTCAGCTATAAATATGATTGAAAGACAGTTGTTTCTTTCTAATAAATCATATAACTTTTAAACCTTTTTTAAATTTTAAATGAAAATTAATTTTTCGCTTTTTTAAACTTTGTGTCACCTTTTAAATATATAAATGTTTGTCACTATTCGAAGGACCACTCAAAACAATTTCACTGACCACTCAAAATAATTTCACTGACCATTCAAAACAATATCACTGGCCACTCAAAACAATTTCATTGACCACTAAAAATAATTTCACTGACCATTTAAAGCAATTTCACTAACCATTCAAAACAATTTCACTGAGCACTCAATTCCCCGCCCTGCCCGCGGTCAGTAGGGGACACCGATGGGCTTGGAAAGGCCGCTGTCCGTCAGATGGGACGTTAAGCCGTGGCCCCGTGTGCGGGAGAGGCATACCCTGTGCACGTTAAAGAACACGCTGGATGGCCTTGACGGGAGGCTACCATCTGTCTCCCAACAGCTCTTCCAGTGGGTCCCCTCCCCCAACCTTCTCTGAGCCTTCAGGGTCCGTGTGACCTGACCATTTAGCCCATGGTGTGCAAAAAAGTGCCGCTCAGAGGTAAAACAACCCAACCTGAGCACTCAAAACGATTTCACTGACTATTCAAAACAATTTCACTAAGCACTCAAACCAATTTCACTTACAATACAAAACAATTTCACTGACCATTCAAAACAATTTCACTGACCATTCAAAACAATTTCACTGACCACTCAAAACAATTTCCCTGACCACTAAAAATAATTTCACTGACCACTCGAAAGAACTCTACTAAATAGAATTTGAGAACCCCTGTTTTAAAATACATTACCAAGATAAAACTTCCTCCATCATTAAATCCCTTCGCTGCTAGAGCTTTTGAAGCAAAATCCCTATCTCGATGGCTACCTCTGCATCAAACTATATTCTGCGTCTCTCCAAACTCCCATAAATTTACAACTAACTCTGTGTAAATAAATATCACCATTTTTTTCACAAACTCAGCGTCAAATTTCTAAACATTTTTCTCTCGGCTCACCTTTCATATGGATATTTATTGTCATAATAACGCCCCCAACGAGGATAACAAAGATGAAGACAGCCTCTTGCCTCAATCAATTTTGACTCTGTCGCCATCCACCAACGCAACGATCTCCACCCGAAGCTGTATTGGGTTTCCCGCTTTGGCTTCCGCGCGCATAGTCGCACTTTTTCACCTCGAGAACAAGACACTTGGCAACAGGACGCCGGCCGAGTCGACCTCGTCCTTCTCACCATTCCGTTATCACGAAAACCCCTTATGACCACAATAACTAACATCCCTCGAACACTCAAGTGAAGAAAAATATTTATATGACACAGAACTCTGTAAAGGACGACAACAAGTCAAAAATAAACAATATGTACGAAAAAAATATTTTCTTTCTTTTTTATCACAATGACTCTTTACTTTCCCTAAGAGAGGCCACCTAGTATATAAATCCGTTTACAAAAGTGGTTGTTCTCGTATATTCGGAGACTGGCGGAATAATCCCCACCTCTTGTATGGATGGGAGTGGTGGAGAAGAGGAAGGCAAGGATGCCGTCGTCATGGCAACAAGCACTCGTGTTCACGTACAACCTCGGTGCTATCCCCAACATTATCTCCATCCTCCCGGACGATTGCGGATAGTAAGAGAACTAGAAGTCTCAGCCTCACGTGGTGATATAAATAGCATTCTCCCGACGAATGTTGTCTGTTCCATTATTACTTATCCCCGTAACTGTGAAGACGATAGGGTGGTTGGTGGTGGTGATGGGGGAAGGTAAGGAAGGGTGACTGGTAGCTCACCCCACTCCAACTCCTTCACTTTTGACTACGGTTCTGAACTTCTCGATCCGCGGTTGTTTCTGCCGGAATGTGTTTTGCGCCAACGGACAAGCTAATGGAGCAATTTTATTTGAACAAATCCCTGGTTGTTATCACTTCCCTTTTTATGGCTTGCAGTGGATGGTACTGCGCATGTGTAATGGAGTCTGATTCGGATAAGACGCATGTCGAGTGATCGTTTGATACCCGATAGGAGATATCATGAAGGCTAACACAAGACGGCCCGAGATTCAAAAAACGGGACGTCCTCATGTCATTTCGTTTTTAAAGAATAATAATACAGCGCACAGTTCAAAAGTTTTTAAATCTGGATAAGGATTGGATTGTTCGAGATCAGATTGATTGGCCCAATTATAAATTAAAGTAGGATATGCCAACTCCTAATTATAACTGAAAAATTTAAATGACTTAAATCTGACTTAGCCCCAAACAACCAACCTCCTGCAGGTAAGCAGATGTTTTGCATAACTAACATGGATTGTATGTTGGGTTGCGTTGTTTTACCTCTGAGCGGCACTTTTTTGCACAAAATGGGCTAAACGGCCAGGTCACATGGACCCCGAAGGCACAGAGAAGGTTGGGGGAGGGGACCCACTGGAACAGCTGTTGGGAGACAGATGGTAGCCTCCCATCAAGGCCATCCAGAGTGTTCTTTAACGTGCACAGGGTATGGATCTCCCACACACGGCGCCACGGTTTAACGTCCCATCCGACGAACGGCGGCCTTTTCAAGCCCGTCGGTGTCCCCTACTGACCGTGGGCAGGGCGGAAAATTCTGCGGAGATAAATCTCAACGCTGACCCAGCTGGGATTCGAAACTGGGAGCTGCAGATTACGAGCCTGGCGCAATGGATTCCGTTGACAAACCTTCAACTATAAATATGATTGAAAACCATACAACTTTTAAATATTTGTGTCATCACTTAAATATATAAATATAGGTCATTGTCAAGCTGAGACTGAAGGTTGGTGACTCAAAATAATGCTTAAAAATAAAACATTCTGCTGCTTGTAGCTGTGTTCCTTATTTCCACATCTGCTGTTTATTATCTCCGAAATATTCCTTATGATTCCTGTCCTTTTACATTATTTTCCCTTCTACCTCTTATCCTATTATCTTAGAATATTATGGATGCTAGAAATGAGATATCGTTAGAAAGACCCTTGAACACGGAAGTTATTTTCTAACCTTTTATTTTAATCCTTTAATCTGATTTAACAGCAAGACTTTGCCATTCAATTATAGCAGCTTCATGGCGTCCATCACACCAGCTAAGCCTTTTGCAATAGAGCTGGAAGAGTTGGGTTGATTTACCTCTGAGCGGCACTTTTTTGCACACCATGGGCTAAACGGCCAGGTCACATGGACCCCGAAGGCTCAGAGAAGGTTGGGGGAGGGGACCCACTGGAACAGCTGTTGGGAGACAGATGGTAGCCTCCCGTCAAGGCCATCCAGCGTGTTCTTTAACGTTGGGTTGTTTTACCTCTGAGCGGCACTTTTTTACACACCATGGGCTAAATGGCCAGGTCACACGGACCCCGAAAGCTCAGAGAAGGTTGGGGGGGGAGACCCACTGGAACAGCTGTTGGAAGACAGATGGTAGCCTCCCGTCAAGGCCATCCAGCGTGTTCTTTAACGTGCACAGGGTATGGCTCTCCCGCACACTGGGCCACGGCTTACCGTCCCATCCGACGGACGGCGGCCTTTCCGAGCCCATCGGTGTCCCCTACTGACCGTGGGCAGGGCAGGGAATTTTGCGGAGATAAATCTCAACGCTGACCCAGCTGGGACTCGAACCTGGGAACTACAGATTACGAGCCTGGCGCGCTAAAGAGCTGGAAGAGAGATCTTAAGTCGAATTAAAGGTTTCCTTCGTTTTCATATAGGGTTAGAATCGAAACATTTATGTATCGGATGAAGTTTTTTAGGTATTAAGGAAGAAAATAATCCCTCTTTTTAACGAACGTAATTGAGGACCTAATTGCAACATGTCCAAGATATATTAAAATTTGAACTGATAACAAAAATAATGTCAGAGTATTTTTTTTTTCATTATGCTATAAAGGCGGGATACAATGGGTATGTTTTCAAGTGGTATATTAGAATTACTTCCTGGATTCTCAGATCACTCCTCCAGGGTATGGGTGGCTCAGTCGGTAGCGCGCCAGGCTCGTAATCAGTAGTTCCCAGGTTCGAGTCCCAGCTGGGTCAGCGTTGAGATTTATCTCGGTAAAATTTCCCCGCCCTGCCCACGGTCAGTAGGGGACACCGATGGGCTTGAAAAGGCCGCCGTTCGTCGGATGGGACGTTAAGCCGTGGCCCCGTGTGCGGGAGAGCCATACCCTGTGCACGCTAAAGAACACGCTGGATGGCCTTGACGGGAGGCTACCATCTGTCTCCCAACAGCTGTTCCAGTGGGTCCCCTCCCCCAACCTTCTCTGAGCCTTCGGGGTCCATGTGACCTGGCCATTTAGCCCATGGTGTGCAAAAAAGTGCCGCTCAGAGGTAAAACAATCCAATCCAGGGTATGGAAAGATTAGAATTACTTCCTGGTATTTCATACCGGAATTCCTATTTTGAGCTTCCCCCTCTTCCCCCCCCCAATAAATGTGGAACACCAGGCGTGCGCATGAACGCACGCCTGGTGCTCCACACTCATGGGGTAAAATATTCGCAATGAGGTGAGTAGAATATTCGCAATGTGGTGAGTAGAATATTCGCAATCAGTGTAATCTATTACTTATGGACACATCTTGTATTTTCACTTAGGTTAACACCAAAGGTGATGCGATTTTCGCTAAATACGCAGAACCTTTTAATTGTAATATGAATTTTTGTGTTTTTAACTGCGGTAGGGACATTTCCTACAAAACTGAATTGCCGTTACCACAGGAGACGAGAGTTGTAGGCCAGGTTCTTAATCTGCAGTTTCCAGGTTCGAGTCCCAACTGTGTCTACGATCACCGCTAAACCCCCACCCTGCCCTCAGTGAGAAAGGGGACATCGCTGTGCATGGAAAGGCCACCGTCCGTCAGATGAGACGTTAAGCCGTGGCACCGAGTGTGCCAAAGAGCCATACCCTGTGCACGTTAAAGAATACACTGGATAACCCTGACGGAAGGCTACCACCTCTCTCCTAGTATCTGTCCAGTCGGTCTCCTTCCCCCAACTTTCTTCGATCCCCCACAAAACTCCGCGCCCTGCCCACGAATAATAGGAGACATTGATGTTCTCGGAAAGGCCGCCGTCATGAGACGTTAAGCTGTGGTCCTTTTTCTTTGTGACCTGACTATTTAGCCTATTGTGTGCAAAAAAGGGCCACTCAGAGGTACAACAACCAAACGCAACCTTCTCCGATCCCTTGGGGTCCTTGTGACCTCATAGCCCAGAGGTAAAACAACCCAACTCATCTATATTGAATATAACCACTTCTAAAAGCATATATTGATCGAAAAGCGTATTTGGGTTGTTTTACCTCTGAGCGGCACTTTTTTGCACACCATGGGCTAAATGGCCAGGTCACATGGACCCCGAAGGCTCAGAGAAGGTTGGGGGAGGGGACCCACTGGAACAGCTGTTGGGAGACAGATGGTAGCCTCCCGTCAAGGCCATCCAGCGTGTTCTTTAACGTTGGGTTGTTTTAGCTCTGAGTGGCACTTTTTTGCACACCATGGGCTAAATGGCCAGGTCACATGGACCCCGAAGGCTCAGAGAAGGTTGGGGGAGGAGACCCACTGGAACAGCTGTTGCGAGACAGATGGTAGCCTCCCGTCAAGGCCATCCAGCATGTTCTTTAACGTGCACAGGGTATGGCTCTCCCGCACACGGGGCCACGGCTTAACGTCCCATCCGACGGACGGCGGCCTTTCCAAGCGCATCGGTGTCCCCTACTGACCGTGGGCAGGGCGGGGAATTTTTGCGGAGATAAATCTCAACGCTCACCCAGCTGGGACTCGAACCTGGGAACTACAGATTACGAGCCTGGCGCGCTACCGACTGAGCCACCCCCGCCCCGAAAAGTACATTTATTAAAACTTTAACTTCATTTTTAAAAGCTTCTTAATGAGGTTTAATTTTATTTTCCCCTTTTTTTTTCCTACTGGTATATTCACCTCGAGGGAATGTTTCTTTAAACATCTGATAAAAATGCAACGAGCTCTTCACGACGGCTGTTCTGCGTTAATTCGAACACTTAAAGGCTCCAACCCTCCATCGTACAGCATTTATAAGACGGAATCTTCTTTTTTTATCTTCTTAATAGCCACCGATGGAGAAGGAAAAAACAAGCGCAAAATTACACGATTTCGTTCCACAAAAGACTGAAGAGTCGGCAATAAATTTCAGAAGTGTGAGATTGTGTTTTTTTAGCTGAGAACCGAGCAATAAGATTCGAGATCTTTTTCATTAGAATGGCTTCCCATTGTGTCGACTAATCAGTTCTCATTCTTCCTAACACCTTTCCTCATCAAGAATCTCAACTCGGTACAGAAAAATCCCTTTACTCTTATGGCCAATTTAGTGTTTGAGTTGTGGCAGCATTAGCATCATTTGCCAGTGCAGATGTTATCTCTCGCCTCCAGGAATCCTAACATCACTTTCTTGGCCACGTGACCAGAATTGGCGGGTTTCGACTTCTCGTTGTCCGTCGTTTTCCTCATCCAATGGCATTCTCCCGCCATGTGACGACCCCCAGAAGTCCCATTTTGCATTTTATTTTCCCTGCCTTGGCTCTCGTAATGACCGATCCTCGTATCCGTTTGTCTTTAAATTAAAAATGGCGGCAAAACAATGATGCAGCGAAACGAGATTTCGTTACGGCATTTTAAGTGTTGATGGGAGAATTTAAATACAAAATCCAAGTCTTTGTTGGATTCCAAACAGATTACGTTATTTTTTTCCTAATTTTACATTTAGAATTGTTTTTGTATTCGTGAAGGATTTTTTTCTTAGGATGTTTTTAAGAGTTTGGTTGTTTCACCTGTGGATTGGATTGGGTTGTTTTACCTCTGAGCGGAACTTTTTTGCACACCATGGGCTAAATGGCCAGGCCACAAGGACCCCGAAGGCTCAGAGAAGGTTGGGGGAGGGGACCCACTGGAACAGATGTTGAGAGACAGATGGTAGCCTCACGTCAAGACCATCCAGCGTGTTCTTTAACGTGTGTTGGATTGTTTTACCTCTGAGCGGCACTTTTTTGCACACCATGGGCTAAATGGCCAGGTCACATGGACCCCGAAGGCTCAGAGAAGGTTGGGGGAGGGGACCCACTGGAACAGCTATTGGGAGACAGATGGTAGCCTCCCGTCAAGGCCATCCAGTGTGTTCTTTAACGTTGGGTTGTTTTACCTCTGAGCGGCACTTTTTTGCACACCATGGGCTAAATGGCCAGGCCACAAGTACCCCGAAGGCTCAGAGAAGGTTGGGGGAGGGGACCCACTGGAACAGCTATTGGGAGACAGATGGTAGCCTCCCGTCAAGGCCATCCAGTGTGTTCTTTAACGTTGGGTTGTTTTACCTCTGAGCGGCACTTTTTTGCACACCATGGGCTAAATGGCCAGGTCACAAGGACCCCGAAGGCTCAGAGAAGGTTGGGGGAGGGGACCCACTGGAACAACTGTTGGGAGACAGATGGTAGCCTCCCGTCAAGGCCATCCAGTGTGTTCTTTAACGTGCACAGGGTATGGCTCTCCCGCACACGGGACCACGGCTTAACGTCCCATCCGACGGACGGCGGCTTTTTCAAGCCCATCGGTGTCCCCTACTGACCGTCGGCAGGGCGGGGAAATTTTGCGGAGATATGTTTCACCTCTGAGATGCATTTTTTTTGCATACCATGGGCTAAATGGCATGTTTACAAAGACTCTGAAGGTTCAGAGAAAGTTGGGTGAGGGAAGACAGATGGTAGTCTCCCAGCAAGGCCATCCAGTATGTTCTTTAATGTGCACAGGACTACGGCTTAGCGTCCCATCGGGCAGATGGCGGCCTTTCCAAGCACATCGGTGTCCCCTACTGATTGTGGGCAGGGCGGGGAATTTTGCGGAGATAAATCTCAACGTTAGCCCAACTGGAACTCGAACCTGATGCGCTACCGACTGAACCAACCTTTATCTCCGGTGGCAACGGTGATTCAGCTTTTTAGAGATATTACTCCCGCAGTTACAAACACAGAAATTCAAATTACAGTAAAAAATCATGACAAAAAAAAAGATATTCACGTTACTGGAAAGCCAGATTCGATGGGGTGGGGGTCGCTCATTCGGTAGCTCGCGAGGCTCGTAATCTGTAGTTCCCAGGTTCGAGTCCCAACTGGGTCAGCGTTGAGATTTATCTCCGCAAAATTTCCCCCGCCCTGCCCACGGTCAGTAGGGGATACCGATGGGCTTGAAAAGGCCGCCGTCCGTCGGATGGGACGTTAAGCCGTGGCCCCGTGTGTGGGAGAGCCATACCCCGTGCACGTTAAAGAACACGCTGGATGGCCTTGACGGGAGGCTACCATCTGTCTCCCAACAGCTGTTCCAGTGGGTCCCCTCTCCCAACCTTCTCTGAGCCTTCGGGGTCCTTGTGGCCTGGCCATTTAGCCCATGGTGTGCAAAAAACTGCCGCTCAGAGGTAAAACAATCCAATCCAAATTCGATATTCCTTAACTTCAAAACGTAAGCTTTTTATGGTAACGTGTTACGGAAGATACAGATGTCGATAAAAAAAAATTCGCTGTTTATAGAGTTATATGACAGCACCAATGGCAGTCGTAAGAATCTACCTGAAAAGTTAATTCATTTTTTAAATATTGCTATTTTAAACCGTTTATAAAAACGACATTGTACTTTAAAAGTTTGTGTAAAACAATTTTGAATATACCTGAATTTTCATTGAACTGGCATTAGTGCTGTTAAACATTCAAAGTTCCATAACCGTTTAAATACTGAACGAGTGTTGTTGAAAATAATAATTTGGATAACCTTGAGGTTGATCTTTGACATCAGTAACATTTCACTTCAAAATATTTTATTTTGGAACTGACGGTGAATAGAATTTTCTTTTTCCGTGTATTATATGAATATTTGATTTTTTTGCGTGTGTATTGTAGGCAGTGTATGCATAAATTCAGCGGCTGCTTGATTAGGCTTTGGGTTGGGTTATTTTACCTCTAAGCGGCACTTTTTTGCACACCATGAGGCTAAATGGTCAGGTCACATGGACCCCGAAGGCTCAGAGAAGGTTGGGGGAGGGGACCTACTGGAACAGCTGTTGGGAGACAGATGGTAGCCTCCCGTCAAGGCCATCCAGCGTGTTCTTTAACGTTGGGTTGTTTTACCTCTGAGCGGCACTTTTTTGCACACCATGGGCTAAATGGCCAGGTCACATGGACCCCGAAGGCTCAGAGAAGGTTGGGGGAGGGGACCTACTGGAACAGCTGTTGGGAGACAGATGGTAAGCTCCCGTCAAGGCCATCCAGCGTGTTCTTTAACGTTAGGTTGTTTTACATCTCAGCTGCACTTTTTTTGCATCATCATCACGTTACAAGATACATGGAATGTCCTAGTTCAGGCTTTCCCAATAAAATATTGAGAAGAGTGATTGTAATCACTATAAGCAAATATATATATATATTTTTAGCTCTTTTTTTTAAGTCTTTTTTTCTTTTTATAGCTCTTTTCTTCGTTTTTATTTTTTTGATCTCTCTTTCATTTATTGTATTTTTTTTTTTATATCCTATTCCATAAAGGAGTCATGAGGCTAAATGGCCAGGTCACATGGACCCCGACGGCTCAGAGAAGGTTGGGGGAGGGGACCCACTGGAACAGCTGTTGGGAGACAGATGGTAACCTCCCGTCAAGGCCATCCAGCGTGTTCTTTAACGTGCACTGGCCACGGCTTGACGGATGGCGGCCTTTCCAAGTGTATCGGTTCCCTACTGACCGTGGGCAGGGAAGGGAGATTTGCGGAGATAAATCTCAACGCTGACCCAGCTGGGGCTCGAACCTGGGAACTACAGATTACGAGCTTGGCGCGCTACCGACTGAGCCACCCCCGCCCCCACTTGATTAGGCAGGGTTCCGTGTTATGTCAATAATAACTCATATACACTCTGCGACTTCTTAAATAAGTTTTTTTATGAAAAAATACGACCGAAAAAAATTTAAATACCTCACCATAATTATTTCAAACTCGATTTACAACAATATTTATTCATTTCATCGGTATTTCAAGAATCTCGAAATCTGAATTACTTCCCAAGTTTGCTCTTTCTGCAAACAATCATTCAGAATTACCAAAAATTAATTATTACTCTGAATGAAAAAAACACTCTTACAAGCGTTAGTAAAGCTTAGAACAATGGTTCTCAACCTTTTATGCTTCACGTACCCCCAGATAATGTGTATATAACTGACGTACCCCTTGTATAGATGGGGTGGGGGTGGCTCAGTCGGTAGCGCGCCAGGCTCGTAATCTGTAGTTCCCAGGTTCGAGTCCCAGCTGGGTCAGCGTTGAGATTTATCTCCGCAAAATTCCCCGCCCTGCCCACGGTCAGTAGGGGACACCGATGGGCTTGGAAAGGCCGCCGTCCGTCGGATGGGACGTTAAGCCGTGGCCCCGTGTGCGGGAGAGCCATACCCTGTGCACGTTAAAGAACACGCTGGATAGCCTTGACGAGAGGCTACCATCTGTCTCCCAACAGCTGTTCCAGTGGGTCCCCTCCCCCAATCTTCTCTGAGCCTTCGGGGTCCATGTGACTTGGCCATTTAGCCCATGGTGTGAAAAAAAGTGGCACTCAGAGGTAAAACAACCTAACCCAACCCTTGGATAGATAAAACTATAGTTATATAATTTTATCTATCTACACAACAAATATCTATCTATACAACAAAATATTATCTATCTATACAGCAAAGTAAAAATAACAATGATTATTTTTACTATATTATTAGATCTTGTTGCTTTTGAACTCTCCCCAAAAAATTTTACCGCATATCCCCAAGGGGTATGCGTACCGCACGTTGAGAACCCCTAGCTTTGAATAAAGTTATTGTTTTTAAATTGCTTATTTTACTTTTTAAAGCTATTCAAATTGATGTTGTTGTTGTTAAATATCCTAACGTTGCTTAACTGTATAAATACCTAAGAAATATTGTTGAAAATCGGGATTTGAATGTGCATACTTCATTAAGATCTTTAGGGTCCCTTGAAATTTGGGGCACAGGTGGGTGCCCGATTTTACTCTCGGTTAAGTCCGCTACTGATCTAACAAGTACTGAATAAATCTCACTGGCTTAATAAGTTGGGTTGTTTCACCTCTGAGCTGCACTTTTTTGCACACCATGGGCTAAATGGCCAGGTCACATGGACCCCGAAGGCTCAGAGAAGATTGGGAGAGGGGACCCACTGAAACAGCTGTTGGGAGACAGATGGTAGCCTCCCGTCAAGGCCATCCAGCGTGTTCTTTAACGTGCACAGGGTATGGCTCTCCCGCACACGGGGCCACGGCTTAACGTCCCATCCGACGGACGGCGGCCTTTCCAAGCCCATCGGTGTCCCCTACTGACCGTGAGCAGGGCGGGGAATTTTGCGGAGATAAATCTCAACGCTGACCCAGCTGGGACTCGAACATGGGAACTACAGATTACGAGCCTGGCGCGCTACCGACTGAGCCACCCCCGCCCCACCCTTAATAAGCAAGTAAAGATCAGTAAGTATAAGATATTTATGATTCCTCGAGGGAAAACTTCTTCTTCGACCAATCTGCAAGAATTTTAAAAAAGTTTCAATTCCTAACAGTAACGGAATCCAGCTTTTCACAAAAAAAAACGATCTCCATAAAAAATCTTTTTTTTTTCCCTGCTTCGCGCTGTGGCGCGAAAAAATAAGAAGAAAAAATCTCCCGCCACATTTGGGTGCTCGATGGCAACTGATTGCGCGTCATGAATTTAATATGAAGAATCGAGAATGAATCGCGGCACCGGCACGAGAGTGGGAATCGATTTTTCGAGATGAGACAAGGGACTTCATTACGGCATCCCTTCTTCTTCTCAAGCGAGAGAGCCGAAACTTCGCATCATCTCTTCACCTTCCGTTTTTACTCTTTTTTTCGTTTTCTTCTGAATTTTGAAAGACGAGAGTTTAGAGTTACAAGGCTGGCTAGAGTCTTGTAACTCTACAGATAGGCGTTTTCGAAGAAATAAATAAGTTGTTGTGAAAGCAATTTGTTTAAGTAAGTTGTTGTGTGAGTAAGCTGTTATTTAAGTAAGTTGTTGTGTCGCTTCCGTAAGTTGCGTCACTTTCTAATCCCAGAAAGTTCACCTTGATATCCGGTTTAATTAAAATCACTCTTATCGTAAACAATGTTTCGCTTTTAAATTTCAAAGTCATTCATTCTCTCAGTCTGGAAACACTCTCAAGGCTTTGCGGGGCGGGGGTGACTCAGTCGGTAGCGCGCCAGGCTCGTAATCTATAGTTCCCAGGTTCGAGTCCCAGCTGGGTCAGCGTTCAGATTTATCTCCGCAAAATTCCCCGCCTTGCCCACGGTCAGTAGGGGACACCGATGAGCTTGGAAAGGCCGCCGTCCGTCGGATGGGACGTTAAGCCGTGGCCCCGTGTGCGGGAGAGCCATACCCTGTGCACGTTAAAGAACACGCTGGATGGCCTTGACGGGAGACTACCATCTGTCTCCCAACAGCTGTTCCAGTGGGTCTCCTCCCCCCAACCTTCTCTGAGCCTTCGGGGTCCATGTGACCTGGCCATTTAGCCCATGGTGTGCAAAAAAGTGCCGCTCAGAGGTAAAACAACCCAACCCAACTCTCATGGCTTTGAGTTAAACTGTTGGTTTTAAAGAGTTGGGTTGTTTTACTTCTGATCGATACTTTTTGCACACAATGGGCTAAATCGCCAGTTCACAAAGACCCCGAAGGCTCAGAGAAGGTTTGGGGAGGGGGCCCACTGGAACAGCTGTTGGGAGACAGATGGTAGCCTCCCGTCAAGGCCATCCACCGTGTTCTTTAACGTGCACAGGGTATGACTCTCTTGCACATCCGGCCACGGCTTAACGTCCCATCCGACGGACGGCGGCCTTTCCAAGCCCATCGGTGTCCCCTACTGACCGTGGGCAGTGTAGGGAGTCTTGCGGAGATAATCTCAAAGCTGGCCTATCTGGGACTCGAACTTAGGAACTACAGATTACGAGCCTAATGCGCTACCGACTGAGCTACCCCTCTGAGGATTTGAAAAATGTGAATAATAGTATTTAATTAGCACCTATCCAACTCAAAAAGTTTCAAATATCTCTGAAAAAAAAAATAATTTCCCAATCACTTATTGGGATAACGTTTGCCTGTTATCCCAAGACTTTTGCATTGTTTCCAATGCAAACCTCATGCATGACTTTCAGATTCGATCACCAAAATTTCAGATTTCTAGCATAAAAGCATCGTTTGCATTATTCGTTTAAATTTTCGGAATCTTGAACTCCGCGCCGTTAGAGGGCGCAGTTAAAAATTCTGGGAGATTTGGAAAGTGCGAATCGTAAGATTTTATCGATTTCTATCCAATTCAAAAACAATATTTTTCACTAAAATCTTAAAAAGTTGAATGCATAACTGACGCACAGAGAAACGATAAAGTGAAACATTGGGAGTTGCCGTCCGGTGGCCGAGTGGTTAGCGCACTTGGCTATTGATCTAAGGAACCTGGGTTCGAGTCCAGGGTAAGGCATGGATGTCTGTGTTGTTTTTCTGTTGAGGTTCCACTATTCTCACAGACCTTCTACTACGGCATATAAACTGACAGGCTGCTGTCAGACCTTGGTGCGGGGGTGGCTCAGTCGGTAGCGCGCCAGGCTCGTAATCTGTAGTTCCCAGGTTCGAGTCCCAGCTGGGTCAGCTTGGAGATTTATCTCCGCAAAATTTCCCCGCCCTGCCCACGGTCAGTAGGGGACACCGATGTGCTTGAAAAGGCCGCCGTCCGTCGGATGGGACGTTAAGCCTTGGCCCCGTGTGAGGGAGAACCATACCCTGTGCACGTTGAAGAACACGCTGGATGGCCTTGACGGGAGGCTACCATCTGTCTCCCAACAACTGTTCCAGTGAGTCCCCTCCCCCAACCTTCTCTGAGCCTTCGGGGTCCATGTGACCTGGCCATTTAGCCCATGGTGTGGAAAAAAGTGCCGCTCAGAGGTAAAACAACCCAACCCTGTCAGACCTCTGTAGCAAGCAGCTGCTTGAGGGGGGTATTTATTTTTTGTTTTATTTATTTTAGAGCTAATATTTTCATTTTTTTTTTCATTTTCATATTTTTTTAATTTTTATTTTATTTTATCTAACCTTTCTATAAAAATCTTGTTGAACTCGCTTTTCGGAAACAAACTAAAAACAATAATAAAATGCCGATAACGGTAAAGGATAAAGGAAATCATAAAAAAAATGGTTGATAAACAGTCCCAACAGCAAACCGAAAACTACTCTAACAACAGCAGTGACTGCCACTAAACAATGGCGAAGAGTAACAGACAAGAAACAATGACGATACCGAAATTGTTACAGCAATCATACATAAGAAACAATGGCCACATCAACAAACGAAAAGAGGACCATTGTAACAATGACGACAAAATAAAACGAATAACAATCACCAGAAGAAAAACGCAGACAATAAGCACGAAAAATGCTTTGAAAATACGTATTAAAAATACTTGAAAAACTTTAGATTAGCATTTATTTTTAAACGCATCAAATAATAAAAAACACATTTGGTTGCATTAAAAAGATCGACAATTATTTCCACGTGAGAATGCTGCACACGATTCGCTTCTTCAAAATCAAAAGAACGGAGATTTTAGCCTCAAGAAAATTCATTGACATCTTCCTATCTTTTCCTTTAAAAGGTGCAAAGAAAGGTAACCCACAGAAATGAGAAAATGTTTATTTTTTTACTTATTTATTTCTTCATTTGTTTCTAGAAGTAATCTTTTTAATTCTGATGAAAACTCGAAGTTTTTTCTTGTACTTTTCCTGCAGCAAAAAATATTAGATGTTTTATATGATTATTATTAACTAACTATATTTTTAATTATTTTATTTATTATTTAATTTATATTATTTTTATTTATTTATTATTTATTGTATTTTTTATTTTTTATGCATTTTTATTATAACCAATGTCCGTTTACCTTTTGAGGGGCTGGGGTGGCTCAGTCGGTAGCGCGCCAGGCTCGTAATCTGTAGTTCCCAAGTTCGAGTCCCAGCTGGTGTCAGCGTTGAGATTAATCTCCGCAAAATTCCCCACCCTGCCCACGGTCAGTGGGGGACACCGATGGGCTTGAAAAGGCCACCGTCCGTCGGATGGGACGTTAAGCCGTACAGTCGCTCAAAAAAGTATCCGAACACTATAGCTGATTACAGAATTCAGAAAAAATATCTGGCAACGATTTTTTTAGAAATTAGTGATCTGGCAACCTTTGTTCACGTGACACAAAGGTTGCCAGATCACTAATTTCTAAAAAAAAATCGTTGCCAGATATTTTTTCTGAATTCTCTAATCAACCGTAATGTTCGGATACTTTTTTGAGCGACTGTAGGTGGTCATATTATTTTGTTACTAGATCGTGTGGGCTCACTCACGGAAATATTGAGCGTGTGCAGTTACCGTTCACAGCAAACCGGAGCGTGTGCAGTAACTGCACACGCTCCAGTTTGCTGTGAACGATAACTGGAGCGTGTACAGTTGCTGTACACGCGCCAGATATTTTTCCTGAATTCTGTAATCACGTGACACGAAGGTTGCCAGATCACTAATTTCTAAAAAAAAACGTTGCCAGATATTTTTTCTGAATTCTGTAATCAACCATAGCGTTCGTATACTTTTTTTAAGCGACTGTATCACCGTGTGCGGGGGAGAGATGTTTCTGATGTTGTGTTCATTCCAAATTTTCTTTACATGTTTGAATACATTAAAAATATATAGTTTTCTCACTTGCAAAATGCCCAATTTTTGATAATCCCGAATTATACTTTCTCTTTCTTAGCATGCACCTAATTATATGGTTTTGGATTCTCTCTAGAGGTTTAATATATGTATCATAAGCTCTCCCCCCACCCATGACAAAATACCACAGTTGAGATAAAATTTTATCCAAGCATTGTAAATCATCTTTAATAATAAGTCTGCAAAATTCCTGATATAGTACATTTTAGGGATTACTGCACTGTTTTTTTTTAACAGATGTTTTTCATTTTCAAATTCCAAGTTAATTTTCTGCCTATAATTATTCCTACATATCAATAACTCTCTACTCCTTCAATACTTTCGCATCTGCACATATCACCACTACAGGATTTGGGTTGGGTTGTTTTACCTCTGAGCGGCACTTTTTTTCACACCATGGGCTAAATGGCCAGGTCACATGGACCCCGAAGGCTCAGAGAAGGTTGGGAGAGGGGACCCACTGGAACAGCTGTTGGGAGACAGATGGTAGCGTCCCGTCAAGGCCATCCAACGTGTTCTTTAATGTTGGGTTGTTTTACCTCTGAGCGGCACTTTTTTGCACACCATGGGCTAAATGGCCAGGTCACATGGACCCCGAAGGCTCAGAGAAGGTTGGGGGAGGGGACCCACTGGAGCAGCTGTTGGGAGACAGATGGTAGCCTCCCGTCAAGGCCATCCAGCGTGTTCTTTAACGTTGGGTTGTTTTACCTCTGAGCGGCACTTTTTTGCACACCATGGGCTAAATGGCCAGGTCACATGGACCCCGAAGGCTCAGAGAAGGTTGGGAGAGGGGACCCACTGGAACAGCTGTTGGGAGACAGATGGTAGCGTCCCGTCAAGGCCATCCAACGTGTTCTTTAATGTTGGGTTGTTTTACCTCTGAGCGGCACTTTTTTGCACACCATGGGCTAAATGGCCAGGTCACATGGACCCCGAAGGCTCAGAGAAGGTTGGGGGAGGGGACCCACTGGAACAGCTGTTGGGAGACAGATGGTAGCCTCCCGTCAAGGCCATCCAGCGTGTTCTTTAACGTTGGGTTGTTTTACCTCTGAGCGGCACTTTTTTGCACACCATGGGCTAAATGGCCAGGTCACATGGACCCCGAAGGCTCAGAGAAGGTTGAGAGAGGGGACCCACTGGAACAGCTGTTGGGAGACAGATGGTAGCGTCCCGTCAAGGCCATCCAGCGTGTTCTTTAATGTTGGGTTGTTTTACCTCTGAGCGGCACTTTTTTGCACACCATGGGCTAAATGGCCAGGTCACATGGACCCCGAAGGCTCAGAGAAGGTTGGGAGAGGGGACCCACTGGAACAGCTGTTGGGAGACAGATGGTAGCGTCCCGTCAAGGCCATCCAGCGTGTTCTTTAATGTTGGGTTGTTTTACCTCTGAGCGGCACTTTTTTGCACACCATGGGCTAAATGGCCAGGTCACATGGACCCCGAAGGCTCAGAGAAGGTTGGGAGAGGGGACCCACTGGAACAGCTGTTGGGAGACAGATGGTAGCCTCCCGTCAAGGCCATCCAGCGTGTTCTTTAATGTTGGGTTGTTTTACCTCTGAGCGGCACTTTTTTGCACACCATGGGCTAAATGGCCAGGTCACATGGACCCCGAAGGCTCAGAGAAGGTTGGGAGAGGGGACCCACTGGAACAGCTGTTAGGAGACAGATGGTAGCGTCCCGTCAAGGCCATCCAGCGTGTTCTTTAATGTTGGGTTGTTTTACCTATGAGCGGCACTTTTTTGCACACCATGGGCTAAATGGCCAGGTCACATGGACCCCGAAGGCTCAGAGAAGGTTGGGAGAAGGGACCCACTGGAACAGCTGTTGGGAGACAGATGGTAGCCTCCCGTCAAGGCCATCCAGTGTGTTCTTTAATGTTGGGTTGTTTTACCTCTGAGCGGCACTTTTTTGCACACCATGGGCTAAATGGCCAGGTCACATGGACCCCGAAGGCTCAGAGAAGGTTGGGGGAGGGGACCCACGGGAACAGCCTCCCGTCAAGGGTAGCCTCCCGTCAAGTGGTAGCCTCCCGTCAAGGCCATCTAGCGTGTTCTGTAACGTTGGGTTGTTTTACCTCTGAGCGGCACTTTTTTGCACACCATGGGCTAAATGGCCAGGTCACATGGACCCCGAAGGCTCAGAGAAGGTTGGGAGAGGGGACCCACTGGAACAGCTGTTGGGAGACAGATGGTAGCCTCCCGTCAAGGCCATCCAGTGTGTTCTTTAATGTTGGGTTGTTTTACCTCTGAGCGGCACTTTTTTGCACACCATGGGCTAAATGGCCAGGTCACATGAACCCCGAAGGCTCAGAGAAGGTTGGGGGAGGGGACCCACGGGAACAGCCTCCCGTCAAGGGTAGCCTCCCGTCAAGTGGTAGCCTCCCGTCAAGGCCATCTAGCGTGTTCTGTAACGTTGGGTTGTTTTACCTCTGAGCGGCACTTTTTTGCACACCATGGGCTAAATGGCCAGGTCACATGGACCCCGAAGGCTCAGAGAAGGTTGGGGGAGGGGACCCACTGGAACAGCTGTTGGGAGACAGATGGTAGCCTCCCGTCAAGGCCATCCAGCGTGTTCTTTAACGTTGGGTTGTTTTACCTCTGAGCGGCACTTTTTTGCACACCATGGGCTAAATGGCCAGGTCACATGGACCCCGAAGGCTCAGAGAAGGTTGGGGGAGGGGACCCACTGGAACAGCTGTTGGGAGACAGATGGTAGCCTCCCGTCAAGGCGATCCAGCGTGTTCTTTAACGTTGGGTTGTTTTACCTCTGAGCGGCACTTTTTTGCACACCATGGGCTAAATGGCCAGGTCACATGGACCCCGAAGGCTCAGAGAAGGTTGGGAGAGGGGACCCACTGGAACAGCTGTTGGGAGACAGATTGTAGCCTCCCGTCAAGGCCATCCAGTGTGTTCTTTAAAGTTGGGTTGTTTTACCTCTGAGCGGCACTTTTTTGCACACCATGGGCTAAATGGCCAGGTCACATGGACCCCGAAGGCTCAGATAAGGTTGGGGAGGGGACCCACTGGAACAGCTGTTGGGAGACAGATGGTAGCCTCCCGTCAAGGCCATCCAGCGTGTTCTTTAACGTGCACAGGGTATGGCTCTCCCGCACACGGGGCCACGGCTTAACGTCCCATCCGACGGACGGCGGCCTTTCCAAGCCCAGCGGTGTCCCCTACTGACCGTGGGAAAGCAGGGAATTTTGCTGAGATAAATCTCAACGCTGACCCAGCTGGGACTCGAACCTGGGAACTACAGATTACGAGCCTGACGCGCTACCGACTGAGCCATCCCCGCCCCCACCACTACAGGATCTATGATGATAATTTAGCTTCTCTTTAAAATAATCTGTTTCATTTTCCCTAATTCTAATCTTCCTATACTTTGTTTTCTTGATGTTTAACACCAATCTGTTTTTATGGCAACCGCTCTGCCATTTTACATAAATCATCGTTTATTTGGTTAATTAATATGTCGTCTCTACCAGAAAAAAAATATTGTAGTGTCGTCTGCAAAAGTAATTATTTTACCATTTAACCGTAACTCACGCGAGTCATTAATATAAATTAAAATAGCACCGAACCCAATACAGATCCCTGAAGCACACAAATTGCAATGTAACTTTATCACTGATTTTATTTCTAATTCTTAAATAATTAAATAGCTTTGGAACCATTTCAACATAATCCCCCTAAACCCAGCTGCTTGTAATTTGCACAATAAAATTTCATGTGAAACAGTATCGAAGGCTTTTTTTAATATCTAGAAAGAGAATTACTGATTTTTGGTTTTTGTTTAGATTCTTATATATCATGCAAGTCAATTCCATTATCGCATTTTCTGTTCCCGTAGCTTTCCTGAATACAAATTGATTTGGAGAAATACAGCTACGTTTTTCTAAGAAAGATATTATTTTTTGCTTTACAAGTTTTTCATATATTTTCGAGAATATAGACAACAACGATATTGGTCTATAATTTTTCGAACGTTTTGCCTCCCCTCCCTTATGAATCGGTATAGTAACTGCTATTTTCAAAACTTCTGGGGAAATACCCTGCTGAAAGGATTTATTCAATAATAAACATAAAATATCTTTTATTCCTGGATAAATTTCCTTATCAATTTTTGCAGTATGCCATCAAAACCACTTGATTTTCTATTTTCTAGACAACTTATAACTTCATTAACTTGTGATTCCGCAATGTAGGCCACAAAAAAGGTATTTTTTATGTGTCCCTGCACATCACAGATAAAAATATCATCTCTACTTTCAGAGTTACCTAAAGTTTCAACAATGTCTTTAAAATGCTTATGAAATCGATTTGTCCGTCCGTCGGATGGGACGTTAAGCCGTGGCCCCGTGTGCGGGAGAGCCATACCCTGTGCACGTTAAAGAACACGCTGGATGGCCTTGACGCGTGGCTACCATCTGTCTCCCAACAGCTGTTCCAGTGGGTCCCCTCCCCCAACCTTCTCTGAGCCTTCGGGGTCCTTGTCACCTGGCCATTTAGCCCATGGTGTGGAAAAAAGTGCCGCTCAGAGGTAAAATAACCAACCAACGTTAAAGAACACGCTGGATGGCCTTGACGGGAGGCCACCATCTGTCTCCCAACAGCTGTTCCAGTGGGTTCCCTCCCTCAACCTTCTCTTAGCCTTCGGGGTCCTTGTCACCTGGCCATTTAGCCCATAGTGTGCAAAAAAGTGCCGCTCAGAGGTAAAACAACCCAACATTAAAGAACACACTGGATGGCCTTGACGGGAGGCTACCACCTGTCTCCCAACAGCTGTTCCAGTGGGTCCCCTCCCCCAACCTTCTCTGAGCCTTCGGGGTCCATGTGACCTGGCCATTTAGCCAATGGTGTGCAAAAAAGTGCCGCTCAGACGTAAAACAACCCAACCCAAATCGATTTGCTAGCAGAAGAGGATTCCTGTTCATAATTCCCCTCATCATTAATTTCTAGATTTTTGAGCACTGAAGATCATCAGTTAGGAAAAGAACGAATTTTCCGTTTTTCTCCAAAAAAAGATAAAAAGTTGAATAGTTTTTTTATTCCTGTAAATAAGTCCCCCTCATCATTAATTTCTAGATTTCAATTATTTCTCTTTATGTCATTCCCAAAATAATTCATTTATAGTATCCCAGTTTTTCTTTGAGTTTGATTTATTTCCTACAAACCTATTTCTGTGATATAGATTTTTTGCTTCCCTAATTAATGATGTGAATAAATTTCTATAAACTTTATAGTCTATACTACCCTGTTCAGACATTAAATTTAGTTTATAAAGTTTTGCCAAATTTTTTTTCTTTCCTTTACAGAATTGGCAATACCATTTGTGATCCATGGTTTCAATTTTTCGAACGAATTGTGATCCATGGTTTTCAATTTTTCGATGCGTCACCATATCTTTTGAAGTTTCTATTGCATTCGGAATTATTGATATGAAGCTGTAAAACCCATCATCTATATTCAGATCACTAATTTGATTTCAAATTATACTTTTTAAACATTTTTCCAATTTAAAAAATTTTAATTTCTCTACTTTATAAGTTCATTTTTAAGAACCTTCACTAAATGTCACAACCTAGTTCAGCGGCAAACCCATATAAATATGATCAGTTAAACATAATTTTACAACATAAGTTTCACAACTTTTGCATTCAATGTTTTTAATAAACCCATGATCCAGACAAGCACCTGTTTGTGACCTAGTAACTTCTTCGTGACTTCATTTAAAGCCGCATGCTGTTAATACATTAACATATTTCTGCGTATTGCAACCAATGTTTAAATCTTCTAACATTATCACATACATATCATCAAGGGGCGGGGGTGGCTCAGTCGGTAGCGCGCCAGGCTCGTAATCTGTAGTTCCCAGGTTCGAGTCCGAGCTGGGTCAGCGTTGAGATTTATCTCCGCAAAATTCCCCGCCTTCCCCACGGTCAGTAAGGGACACCGATGGGCTTGGAAAGGCCGCCGTCGTCGGATGGGACGTTAAGCCGTGGGAGAGCCATACCCTGTACACGTTAAAGAACACGCTGGATGGCCTTGACGGGAGACTACCATCTGTCTCCCAACAGCTGTTCCAGTGGGTCCCCTCCCCCAACCTTTCTCTGAGCCTTCGGGGTCCATGTGACCTGGCCATTTAGTCCATGGTGTGCAAAAAAGTGCCGCTCAGAGGTAAAACAACCCAACGTTAAAGAACACGCTGGATGGCCTTGACGGGAGACTACCATCTGTCTCCCAACAGCTGTTCCAGTGGGTCCCCCTCCCTCAACCTTCTCTGATCCTTCGGGGTCCTTGTGATCTGGCCATTTAGCCCATGGTGTGCAAAAAAGTGCCGCTCAGAGGTAAAACAACCCAACATATCATCAATATTAATCAATTTATTTTCCAATTCTTCAGTAAACTCTTTAATTGAATATTCGTGAATTCTGTAGACAACTAACAAACATAATTTAAGCCTATAAAACATAACTTTCATTTGTAAAACATCTGCAGTAATAAAATTCATAATTTAAATTTTCTGAACTCACGTTTTTATTTATCTTAATATAAACCATTACACCTCCAGATCTATTGAGAGTACCTTCATTACAATAACTATCATAACCATTTATATTATAAATGTCAACTTCACAATGTTTTATCCAAGTTTCGGTAAGGACAGTGATAACTGGTTCTAAATTTATTAAGTTTAAAAAAAATTGAAAAATGATCAAAATTCTTCCTCATATTCCGAATACTCCTGAATTATTTTAAGCCCTTCGCACTTGGCTATTGATATAAGGGACCTGGGTTCGAGCCCCGGGTAAGACATGGTTGTGTGTTTTGTTTTTCTGCTGAGGTCCTGCCATCCTCACAGACCTTCTACTATGGCATATAAACTGACAGGCTCCTGTCAGACCTCTGTGGCAAGTTGCTTGAGGGGGTATTTATTTATTTTTTATTATTTCCCTAAAAATAGTTGTCTTTATCATAAACATCATAATTTTCAATAGTGTGTCCCGTGACCGAGTGGTTAGCGCGCTTGGCTACTGATCTACGGGACCTGGGTCGAGCCCCGGGTAAGGCATGGATGTTCAGTTTTTAGTTCAGTTTTATTATAATAATAAGGTTACAAACAACATATATTTTTAATACTCTTATTAACCCAAGAGCATCTAAGCTCATGTAGGTTAACTTACAAATTATTTAAATACATAATTTTGGCAACACTGACACTCAACTTTACATAAAGAAAAAATATATATATATACAAAAACAACACAGAATTTATAAAAACGAATTATTATTTTTTTTTACTTTAACACTGAAAACAGGCTGTCGGCATTTGTAATGGTCATTAGATAATTAGCAGTGTGAGATCTGAAATGCATAAAATTAGTTTCATTTCGAATTATAATCGGTAAAGAATTAAAAATTTTAGGGGCCAAATAATCAAAGTGTTTGTGCATAATTTCTTTATTTGCAAGTGGTAACAGCAACCTTTCGTGTTGTGGTCGTGTTGTTTTCTGCTGAGGTCCTGCCATCCTCTCAGATCTTCTACTATGGCATATAAACTGACAGGCTCCTGTCAGACCTCTGTGGCAACAGCTACTTGAGGGGGTATTTTTTTTTATTATTTATTTATATATGTCTTAAAGGAATTTCACAAAAAATTTCCTCTTGTAAATTTTCAACATCTAACAATATATCATCCATTTTCTTCCCCATAAGAAAGTGTACTTGAAATTATGGAATTTCTTTTATACGATCCGGGCTCTATCTTCTAAAATTCTTGTCCTAATGGCTTCTTCGTGTTCGTCCCTTCTGACATAGATTTTCGCGTCTCTTAGCAACGCAATTTTCTCGCCTTTTTCCCTTGGCTTTGATTTTACTTCGCGTAGCAACTCTTTCTCCTCTGGTGTTAGATGATCAATAACGTATATTTTACCTTCTTCAAAATCCTCATTTATTTCCGTCGTACTTAAACCCTTTTTGATTTTCCATTTTTTTTAACCCATGTTTACTTTATTTTTCTCGATCCAAACTGGACAAACTATTGGTCTCATTCTGTTTCCGTTTCTTGTGGAATTCTGTGCGCTGCCTGAATATCCCTGTCGTTTGTCTGTGCTTAGCACATTGGATAATTTATCCATAATTTCTTAAATATTTTCTTGTCTGCTTTCTGAAATACCAACTATTTTGGGGCGGGGGTGGCTCAGTCGGTAGCGCGCCAGGCTCGTAATCTGTAGTTCCCAGGTTCGAGTCCCAGCTGGGTCAGCGTTGAGATTTATCTCCGCAAAATTTCCCCGCCTTGTCCACGGACAGTAGAGGACACCGATGGGCTTGAAAAGGCCGCCGTCCGTCGGATGGGACGTTAAGCCATGGTCCCGTGTGCGGGAGAGCCATACCCTGTGCACGTTAAAAAACACGCTGGATGGCCTTGACGGGAGGCTACCATCTGTCTCCCAACAGCTGTTCCAATGGGTCCCCTCCCCCAACCTTCTCTGAGCCTTCGGGGTCCATGTGACCTGGCCATTTAGCCCATGGTTTGCAAAAAAGTGCCGCTCAGAGGTAAAACAACCCAATCCAATCCAACCAACTATTTCTATGTTTGCATTTCTGATGCATTATTGTAATTATTTCGTTTCCATTTTGGGCTCTTTACCTCCGTTTGCAAAAAATCATTTTATTCATTTTAAGTCTGAATTTCTTTGAACGCTTTTCGACATTTCCTTCATCATTGCTAATATATTCATCCAATTTGTTAAAGCAAAAATTTACACTCTCTCAAAACTCATCCATCTCCTTCTTGATATCCTCTCTAAATTTGTAGTTCTCTGACATTAATCATTTCTCAGTATTCGAAAATGCCGATTCATTGTTTTTTCAATAATCTGTACTATTTTATCGTCGTTCCCACTATGATCTATTTGCGCTTAGGATTGCTCCATTTACTGTAAAAGTCTAGTTTGCCCTTTTCAGAATCCAGTTTAGCTTTTTCAGATTTGCAACCTCTACATTTCATCTCGCTTTTTGTGGCCGAGTGGTTAGCGCGCTTGGCTACTGATCTAAGGGATCTGGGTTCGAGCCCCAGATAAGGCATGGACGTTTGCGTTGTTTTTCTGCTGAGTCCTGCCATCTTCACAGACCTTCTACTATGGCATATAAACTGGCAGGCTCCTGTCAGACCTCTGTGGCAAGCAGCTGCTTGAGGGGGTATTTATTTATTTTTTTATTTTTTTTATTTCTGCGGGTTGTTGGGTTGTTTTACCTCTGAGCGGCACTTTTTTGCACACCATGGGCTAAATGGCCAGGTCACAAGGACCCCGAAGGCTCAGAGAAGGTTGGGGGAGGGGACCCACTGGAACAGCTGTTGGGAGACAGATGGTAGCCTCCCGTCAAGGCCATCCAGTGTGTTCTTTAACGTTGGGTTGTTTTACCTCTGATCGGCACTTTTTTGCACACCATGGGCTAAATGACCAGGTCACATGGACTCCGAAAACTCAGAGAAGGTTGGGGGAGGGGACCCACTGGAACAGCTGTTGGAAGACAGATGGTAGCCTCCCGTCAAGGCCATCCAGTGTGTTCTTTAACGTTGGGTTGTTTTACCTCTGATCGGCACTTTTTTGCACACCATGGGCTAAATGGTCAGGTCACAAGGACCCCAAAAGGCTCAGAGAAGGTTGGGGGAGGGGACCAACTGGAACAGCTGTTGGGAGACAGATGGTAGCCTCCCGTCAAGGCCATCCAGAGTATTCTTTAACGTGTACAGGGTATGGCTCTCCCGCACACGGGGCCACGGCTTAACGTCCCATCCGACGGACGGCGGCCTTTCCAAGCCTATCGGTGTCCCCTACTGACCGTAGGCAGGGCGGGGAATTTTGCGGAAATAAATCTCAACGCTGACCCAGCTGGGACTCGAACCTGGGAACTGCAAATTACAAGCCTGGCACGCTACCGACTGAGCCACCCCCGCCCCTTCTTTCTGCGGACATCTTATATGTTATTAATGCTTGAGTGTTCAACATTTTCTTATTGTCATTATTTCTAATGCATTAAATGAGCCTAGTGTAGAAGAACTTGGCCTTAACATCACCATTCTAGTTTGTCGGATGAATAAATAGACATCTCGAGAATTAAACTACAGCACTCCAATAATAACAATAATATATTCCTCCCTTAGAATGCTAAAAAAAAATCCATTTGTCAGTTGAGATTTGGCGCGTCATCCGCGCATTTCTCTGGAAGCCTATCTTCCCTTTTTCAGAGTAACGTTTTAAAAGTCAGACGAGAGAGGAAGTCGCAGATGCAGCGCGCGGGCAGCATTACATCATTCGAAGTGTAAAACAAACGCTCAGAAGGGAGAATTAATCTAGTCAATAGCATTGTTAGCGCAAGCGCAACTTTGTCATAATTAGCGTAGGGATTCCTCCACCGTACACAGCCAAGGAATAATAATTAACAGAATGATTTATTAGCCAGCTATTGTAATTATCTATGTTGTACTACCACATTCAGAACCGCATTTAAGCTTTGTTGCTGTGTTTGGCTGGCTTTTAATTCAAATCTGCGGGAATGTTTTGAAGCGGACCAGAGAAGGCGATCCCGATAATGAAATCGCGCCACATTCTAAACGTTATATAGCATTGAAGATCATCAGTTAGGAAAAGAACCAATTTTCGGCCCCTTAACTAAAAATTTCCGTTTTTCTCCAAAAAAAGATAAAAAGTGGAATAGTTTTGTTTTAAATAAAAAAAATACTCGAAAGAATTATTAAATTGTGACTGCAATATGAACATATTACAGTCACAATTTAATCCATTTCGAAATTTTGAAATGCGTTTGTGTTCACGTAAAATTTTAAATGTATATTAGCAGCAAACAATACATTAATGGCTAACACTAATTTAGTCCAATATTCGTTGGATTGTTTTACCTCTGAGAAATGGTGGCTCAGTCGGTAACGCTCCTGTCTCGTAATCTGCAGTTCCTAGGTTCGAGTCCCAGGTGGACCAGCGTCCAGATTTATCCCCGCAAAACTCCCCGCCCTACCTTGGGTCAGTAAGGGACACCGATGGGTTTGAAAAGGCCGCCTTCCGTCGGATGTGACGTTAAGCCGTGGCCCCGCGTGACGGAAAGCCATACCCTGTGCACGAAAGAACACGCTGGATGGCCTTGATGGGAGGTTACCATTTGTTTCCCAACAGCTGTCAAGTGGTTCACTTCCTGAAATCTTCTCCGAACCTTCGGACTCCTTGTGACCTGCGCCCTGCCCACGGTCAGTAGGGAACACCGATATGCTTATAAAAGCTGCCGTCCGTCGGATGGGACGTTAAGCGGTGGCCCCGTGTGCGGGAGAGTCATACCCTGTGCACGTTAAAGAACACGTTGGATGGCCTTGACGGGAGGCTACCATCTGTCTCCCAACAGCTGTTCCAGTGGGTCGCCACCCGCAACCTTCTCTGAGCCTTAGGGGTCCTCGTGACTTGGCCATTTAGCCCACGGTATGAAAAAAAGTGCCGCTCAGAGGTAAAACAACCTTGTGACCTGGCCATTTATCCCATTGTGAGTAAAAGGTGCACCTAACACTGCCCTCTAACGGTGAAAAAGGTTTCAAATGACAAATTTGAAACGAAGATTGCAAACGATCTCTGCTGACTGGAAATTTGAAATTTCAGCAGCAATGTTTTTTCTCCTTACCCCCTGTAGGGGTGGGGGAAAAAACAGTTTATTCCAAAATGTAAATGAAAAATTATTTTTTGCGTACAGTCACTCAAAAAAATATCCGAACACTATGGTTGATTACAGAATTCAGAAAAAACATCTAGCAACGATATTTTTTTTAAAAATTAGTGATCTGGCAACCTTTGATGGTAGCTAGGTAGTCACTGGAAGGAGAGCTATGCACCAATCCCCTGTGATGATGCATAGAACCGGCCAGGCCTAGCACCTAACGTCCGACCCCGCCTTCTCGTGGTGCAGACAGTTAGTACCTTTCAAAAGAGATACTCTCTTGTGGAAGTGAACGGAAGGGGAGGGCTGCCAGATTAGTGTGGCCTACTGATCTGGACAACTATGGCTACTTTTCTTTTTTTTTTCTACCCTGCTGAGGAGTGGTCAACCACACAGGGTCCTGGTGCTGACCATATAAACCCACTGGACTGGACAGATATATGGCTCTGAGCTTGATTATGGATCCTGATTTTGCTGCACTGGTGGGCTTCTGTGGAGGGAAAATCTTCCGCTGTGTTTTCTGTTTGTTTGTGGGTTGACAGCCCCAAGTGAATAGATTCACAGGATATGTTTATCAGCTGGTGGATAATCCTGAGCAGAAGTCATCGCAGGCACCTGAACTCTTTGCTTCTATTGGCATCGTCAAATTCTACATTGGAGGAAGTCTTCCAGTGTAGATGGCTTGAGCCTTTAGTGGTGGGGAACGGGTCTTTGCCCCATGTCAGCGATTAGGGGGCTGTTTGATATTGTCGGCATTCCCTCTCTCAATAAACATAGTTTCTTTAAACATCCCACTAACCATTTTCTCTCCATAGGGAGTTGGAATGTGAGGACTGTGTACAGAACTTTTTCTCTTGATATCCTCACACAAGAATTCCACCATTAGAATTTAGATTGGATTGTTTTACCTCTGAGCAACACTTTTTTGCACACCATGTGCTAAATGGCCAGGCCACAAGGACCCCCGAAGGCTCAGAGAAGATTGGGGGAGGGGACACACTGGAACAGCTGTTGGGAGACTGATGGTAGCCTCCCGTCAAGGCCATCCAGCGTGTTCTTTAACGTGCACAGGGTATGGCTCTCCCGCACACGGAGCCACCGCTTAACGTCCCATCCGACGGACGGCGGCCTTTCCAAGCCCATCGGTGTCCCCTACTGACCGTTGCAGGGCGGGTAAATTTTGCGGAGATAAATCTCAACGCTGACCCAGCTGGGACTCGAACTTATAATTTAGATATTCTCGGCTTTCAAGAGACCAGATGGACAGATAAAGGTCAGATTCTTAAAAATAATCTTAAATTTCTCTTTTAAGGGAGGGACGACAATAAGCATCACCAAGGCGTGAGTCTGCTCCTCAGCAGACACGCTAGTGATGCTCTTCTAGGATATGAGTGCATTAATGAAAGGTTTCTTACAGCAAAATTTCAGACAAGCGTAAAGACTTGAATGTTATCTGTTGTTATGCCCCCACTGAGGATGCCAATGAGGATGAGAAGGATAGGTTTTATGAACAACTTCAAGATATTTTGAATTCTGTCAAGAAAGGAGATATTACCCTTGTTCTAGGTGACTTCAATGCCAAAGTTGGTACTGACTCTAACCTTTGGGGAGGGGTGATAGGCCCTTTTGACATTGGTAGCTGGAATGGCAATGGTCAACGTCTCCTACAGGTAAGTAAACTAAATGGTTTCAGAATAACTAACTCTTATTACAAACACCGCGACATACATAAGTGCACATGCTTTTGATTCCAGATGCTTATGCAGTATCTTGGGCATTAGGTGGTTCAACTTTGTAACTAATGATGAGGTTAGGCAAAGGAGTTTGCAACCTCCTTTAAGCAGCATATTGTGCAGAGAGAGACTCCGTTGTTTTGGCCATGTTGCCCGTATGAATAATTATAGATTGGCGAATAGGGTTATGAACAGTGTGCCTAAAGGCCTCAGAAAGAAGGGGAGACCTAGGATGCGGTGGGCAGACAATGTCAAACAGGACCTTGTTAAAATTGGTGTGCAGTGGCCAGATGCAGTAGATGTAGCTCAGGATAGACTTGCTTGGAGAACTAAATTGCACGGTCTGGTTGGACCTCCGTAGCCCATGGCTGCTTGAGGATGATGATGATGAACCTTTGTGACACGTGACACGAAAGTTGCCAGATGACTAATTTCTAAAACAATCGTTGGCAGATATTTTTTCTGAATTCTGCAATCGACCATAATGTTCGGACACTTTTTTGAGCGGCTGTACATAAAAATGTTTTCAATTTCTTTACCGATCGTTTCTAGTTTTGTGTATCTATGGAGTTTTTGCACCGCGCAAATCCTCTGCATTATTTCGTATCCCTACAGGGATTTGTCGAACAATAGTCCTGTTTTTGCAGACGTATAAAAAAGGCTTTTCCCAAATTGAATTGTTAACGTAATTATGGAAGGATTTACTGACAAATCATTCCTGCTCGCTTCACGTACCTAGATGCAGGCTAATGATGCAATGTTTTCCGAGTTTCTAATGTTCCTACAGAGGGATTTGTTCAAGCGTCACTCTGGTGTTATTTGAAATAGAGCACTTTGTTCCCGCTGTGGTTTATTACTAGGAGGCTTTGTAATCATTTAAGTTGTTAGGCTTTTAAAAAGATATTTTATCAATATTTTGCATTCTTCACAAAACGTTTTTAACTCTTTTTTTTAAGTTTATTTGAAATAAAAGGAACTAATATTTTCACTTTTGTCGGCTATCTGGGGAGGGGGGGTGGCTCAGTCGGTAGCGCGCCAGGCTCGTAATCTGTAGTTCCCAGGTTCGACTCCCAGCTGGATCAGCGTTGAGCTTTATCTCCGCAAAATTCCCTGCCCACGGTCAGTAGGGGACACCGATGGGTTTGGAAAGGCCGCCGTCCGTCGGATGGGACGTTAAGCCGTGGTCCCGTGTGCGGGAGAGCCATACCCTGTGCACGTTAAAGAACACGCTGGATGGTCTTGACGGGAGGCTACCATCTGTCTCCCAACAGCTGTTCCAGTGGGTCCCCTCTCCCAACATTCTCTGGGCCTTCGGGGTCCATGTGACCTGGCCATTTAGCCCATGGTGTGCAAAAAAGTGCCGCTCAGAGG
>JAWZYU010000550.1:0-107200 GCA_038380435.1 Ryuthela nishihirai
ATTAAACTGAGACACATCTCAAGACAAACTATTCAGATTAACTAAATCACAGCCTGCCTGACCAATTTTCATCACTTTAGTTTTCTCTCTGTTTATAACCAAACCTACTCTACTACCAGTCTCATCAACAGCTCTAAGGAAAGAGTTCATCTCATCAACTTCATTTGCCAAAAGGTTGAAATCATCATAAAATCTAAAGCAGAAATTTTCAGATCTCCAGACCATTTATAAGGCCAAAATCTTTCCCTTGCAGTGAATTTTGTATAACATAATTAGTAACCAAACTAAAGAGAAAAGGAGACAAAATTCACCCTTGTTGAATACCAGAAGCAATGGTAATTATTACTGACTTACAAAAAAAAATTTACTTCAAACAAGAAAATTATTCTCTTTTTATAATTTTTTTTCTTTGTACCATACTTTGAAAAAAGTTTAGGCTTTTTGCCAGCTGTGACCAATCAAATAAACAAGTAAACTTCAGCATTGGGGTTAAAAAAATTACAAAAATTTAAAAAAGAATGACAAGTAAAATTTTATAAGCTTTTTTTTAAAAGAAAGTTGCAAGGTTTTAATTTTATGCAAGTATATTTTTCCATTTTCCATTCAGTAAAATTTTTAAAATCAATTTTGCCATATTTTCTGAAGTATTTTACTACCTTAATATATATCAACAACAATATTTCTATCATTACTTAAATCTTTAATTTTTGCAGAATTATTTGGTCATTTATGCAAACAACATACAATGCAGATTTTCTCTCGATTAGCAAACTCTAAGACTAAGATAACAGTGTTACAAAAATTAATTTTACTTTAAAACAAGATTAAATAAAAACTGAAAAATAAATAACTAAAAAGAGAAACAGCTGTGAAGAAATTCAATAAAAATATTTTACACAAACATAATTTATTTCAACATCTGAAATTTGAGATCAAACCCTTCCAGATTAATTTGCATTTAAATACTGACTAAAGCATATTTTTAGTAAGTATATATTTTATATTTATATACTGACTTTAAGCAAAAGAAGTCTATGTAAAAGTTGAACGTTACAAAAACTTGAATTAAAATTACAAATTCTGATTTCTAGTTATAAATTAAACAATAAATAACAATCGCAAAGTTACCTGTTGACTTTTTAACATCTATAAATCAATAAGTATTTTGTGAGAAAAATTTTGCCGATGTACGGGATTCGAACCCGCATCTCTCCAGAAACATGCCAGAATATTCTACTATCAAACTAACACCAGCTCTGTTGTTTTTTGTTTTTTTTCACTTAATACGACTTTTCACCCCTCCTGTGATTTCAGCACATACACTTGGCACCATCTATGATCTTGAGGGGCAACTATTTCTTTTATATTGTGCTGAGTAAGAATGGCAGGGTGGAAAGATAAGTAATTTTTCCACAAAATATTTTTTGCTAGTAACGACTATTTTATTGAGAACATAGATGGTTAGATATTTACAAAATAACTCAATTAACTTAGTGGAGCTCTCAGCCAGCTGGTGGGGATTGGGTTGTTTTACCTCTGAGCAGCACCTTTTTGCACACCATGGGCTAAATGGCCAGGTCACATGGACCCCGAAGGCTCAGAGAAGGTTAGGGGAGGGGACCCACTGAAACAACTGTTGGGAGACAGATGGTAGCCTCCTGTCAAGGCCATCCATTGTGTTCTTTAACGTGCACAGGACATGGCTCTCCCACACACGGGGCCATGGCTTAACATACCATCCCACGGATGGCAGCCTTTCCAAGCCCAATGGTTTCCCCTACTGACCATGGGCAGGGCAGGGAGTTTTGCAGAGATAAGTCTCAATGCTGACCCAGCTGGGACTCAAAACTGGGAACTGTGGATTACGAGCCTGGCACGCTACCAACTGAGCCATCCCAGCCCCACTAGTGGGGGACTTCTAAATATAAAACAGCAACTACGGCAAAGGCATCATCTGGGTTGTGCTAATAGAAGCTTGAGAAAGGGCTTTTTATTTTCCGAGACATTATTTCATCATCATCATCATCATCCTCAAGCAGCCATGGGCTACGGAGGTCCAACCAGACCACGCATATTAATTCTCCAACCATATCTGTCCTGAGCTACATCTGCTGCATCCAGCCACTGCACACCAATTCTAACAAGGTCCTATTTGACATTGTCTGCCCACCGCATCCTAGGTCTCCCTCTCCTTCTGAGGCCTTTAGGCACACTGTTCATAACCCTATTCGCCAATCTATAATTATCCATAAAGGCAACATGGCCAAACCAGCAGAGTCTCTCTCTGCACAATATGCTGCTTAAAGGAGGTTGCAGACTCCTTTGCCTAACCTCATCATTAGTTACAAAGTTAAACCACCTAATACCCAAGATACTGCGTAAGCATCTAGAATCAAAAGCATCTAGTTTCCTGTTATCTTGTTTACACAGCGTCCAAGTTTCACTACCATAACTAACCCTAGAAAGAACCAAACTATTATACAGTCTAATTTTAGTCTTTAGGTGTATATGCCTATTTCTCCACAATCTCCATAGATTCTTAAAAGTCCCGGCGCAATACCTATTCGTCTGTTAATCTCATGCCGCACATCACCAGTATCAGTTACATAGCTCCCAAGGTAATTAAACTGTGACACCTGCTCAAGACTGCAACCATTCAGATTAACTGAATCACAACCTGCCTGACCAATTTTCATCACTTTAGTTTTCTCTCTGTTTATAACCAAACCTACTCTACTACCAGTCTCATCAACAGCTCGAATGAAAGAGTTCATCTCATCGACATCATTTGCCAAAAGGGCTAAATCATCAGCATAATCTAAATCAGAAATTTTCATATCTCCAGCCCATTTAAGGCCAAAATCTTTCCCTTGAAGTGAATTTCGCATAACATAATCAACAACCAAACTAAAGAGAAAAGGAGACAAAATGCACCCTTGTCGAACACCAGAAGTAATGCTAAACCAATTGCTACAAGACTTACCAACTCTCACACATGACTCAGTGTTATTATAGAGAGCTTTCATTATGTTAACTAACCTGTCTGGTATACCATATGATCTCACAATCAACCACAAATTTTGATGATCAACAGAGTCGAAAGCCTTTTTGAAATCAACAAAGCTAGCAACCAAAGGTTTCTGAAACTCTAAACATTTCTCAAGAATCTGCCTAAGTGAAAATATCTGATCTACACATCCCCTACCACTTCTGAATCCACATTGCTCATCACGCAATTGACTGTCAACCAGATTCTTAATTCTATTAAGCACAATCATGGAAAGAACTTTACCTGGAACAGAGAGTAGGCTGATACCCCTATAGTTATCACAAGAACTGCGATCACCTTTTTTGAAAATAGGGATAATATAGCTCTGGTAAAATCTTTAGGAACCATGCCTTTATCATAAAAGTTATTCAAAATTTCAGTCATCCAAGTGGTAACCGAAACATTCCCAGCTCTGAGCATTTCTGTAGTAATTTCATCTACCCCTGGGGATTTATGAAGTTTAAGTTTAGAGATAGCTAAAATAACTTCAGATTGTGTTATAGGGCCAACATTAAAGCTGCCAATGCATCTATCATCATTACAAACAATGGGAGTAGAACTAACTACATTGTTTAGAACATCACTGAAATGCTCAGCCCACCTAGCCATGACAGAATCCTCGCCTTCTATAACCTTACCTTGTTTATCCTTCAATCCTTGTATGCCTGTCCGTTTTCTACCACACAAAACATTAACTATCTGGTACAGCTCTCTGCTGTTGTGCTGTCTAACTGCTTCCTCGGCTTTGTCAGCCAAACCATCAAGCCAAAGATTCTTATCAGCAGCTAACTGATCCTTTACAAGTTTATTAAGGTCTCTGTAATGCTTTCTATTAGGACTAGTAGGGTATTAATTAAGGGCATTCCTGCAGTTCTTTCTTTCCGAAATAAGCTCAAGTGCCTTATCACTCAGATAATTTTGCCTCTTCTGCTCCTTTTTTCCTAAAAGAGTACTGTTAGTGTCCAAAAAAGCCTGTTTAAAATGGCCCCATTCTTCCTCAACTTCAGTATTAAGCAAACCATGACTGTCATATTTACTAAGTAGCCTATCATGGTAAGCTTTAGCTATAACTGGGTCTTTCAGAGCTTCAGTATTAAAGGTAAATTTTTTAACCCTAGCGCAACACTTTCTAAGTTTAAGTTGCAAGACACTTTTAACAAGGTAATGGTCAGATCCAATTTCAGCTCCCCTATATGCCCTGGTATTTCTAACAGAACTAGCCCATTTGCTGTTAATTAATATATAATCAATCATATTCCTATGCAGCCCATCAGGTGAAACCCATGTGTATTTATGTATGTCGCGGTGTTTGTAATATGTGTTAGTTATTCTGAATCCATTGAGTTTACTTACCTGTAGGAGACGTTGCCCATTGCCATTGCAGCTACCAATACCAAAAGGGCCTATCACCCCTCCCCAAAGGTCAGAGTCAGTACCAACTTTGGCATTGAAGTCACCAAGAACAAGGGTAATATCTCCTTTCTTGACAGAATTCAAAATATCCTGAAGTTGTTCATAAAACCTATCCTCATCCTCATCAGCATCCTCATTGGGGGCATAACAGCAGATAACATTCAAGTCTTTAATGCTTGTCTGAAATTTTGCTGTAAGAAACCTTTCATTAATGCACTCATATCCTAGAAGAGCATCACTAGCATGTCTGCTGAGCAGCAGACCCACGCCTTGGTGATGCTTTCCATCCTCCCTCCCTGTAAAGAGAAATTTAAAGTTATTTTTAAGTATCTCACCTTTACCTGTCCATCTGGTCTCTTGCAAGCCTAGAATATCTAGGCTATAGCACTGGAATTCCTGCATGAGGGCATCAAGAGAATAATCTCTATGTAATGTCCTCACGTTCCACGTTCCTGCAGAGAGAAAATGATTAGTAGGATTTTTAAAGAAATTAGGTTTATTGAGATTGGTAGGGCCAACAATATCAAACAGCCCCCTAATCACAGGCATGGGGCAAAGACCTGTTCCTCCTCTGCTAAAGGCTGAAGTCACCAATGCTGGTAGGAACATCAGGCACCACCTTTTCAAGTGGACTTTTTCAAGAGCCACATGGCCTGCCTGAGACACATTACTCCAGTTTAGGCTTGACGATGCCAAACTAGCTAAGTAAGGTTCAGGTACCTGCGATGACCTCTGATTAGGATTATCCACCAGCTGATATAAGGTATCCCATGCCTCTGTTCACTTAGAGCTGGCAACCCAGAAGCAAACAGAAAACACAGCGGCAGACTCTCCGTCAACAAAGGCCCACCAGTGCAGCAAGTCCAGGATCCATAATCAAGCTCAAATCCATAAACAAATCCAGTCTAGTAGGTATAAATGGTCAGCACCAGGACCCTGTGAAGTTGACCACTCCTGAGCAGGGCTGGAAAAAAAGAAAAAAGTGGCCATAGATGACCAGATCAGTAGGCCATACTGAACTGGCAGCCCTCCCCTTCCGTTCCCTTCCAAAAGAGAATATCTCTTTTGAAAGGTACTAACGGCCTGCACCACGAGAAGGCGGGGTCGGACATTAGGTGCTAGACCTGGACAGTTCTGTGCATCATCACTAGGGATTGGTGCACAGCTCTCCTTCCAGTTTACGCCTAGCTACCATTTACAGGTCACATTATTTAGGAGCTCGGAAATGTCTATTTACATGTACACTGCTGGCCATTAAAAGTGCAACATCAAGAAGAACTCATCAGATTGTCCCGAAATATGCAAGATGGGTAGCCCATGGGAGAACATGCAAATGATTCAAAACGCAGCACATCATGTGCGACAGTAATACCCCCAGGAAATGGTTGGGTTGTTTTACCTCTGAGCAGCACTTTTTTTGCACACCTTGGGTTAAATGACCAGATCGCATGGATCCCGAAGGCTCAGAGAGGGTTAGGAGAGGGGACTCACTGTAACAGCTTTTAGGAGGCAGGTGGTAGCCTCCAGTCAAGGCCATCCAGCATGTTCTTTAATGTGCACAAGGCATGGCTCTCCTGCACATGGGGCTACAGCTTAACATCCCATCCAAAGGATGGCAGCCTTTCCAAGCCCATTGATGTCCCCTAAGCATTGTAATTGTGTTTGCTTGCAGCTCTTGTGCACTAAAAGGATCAAGTATGCCCTTCGAAGAACACAGCATTAATATGATAAGGTTTCAGACTTTGATAGAAGGAGAATTGTGCGTTACGGGAAGGTGGATTATTGTACCAAGACATTGGTGCTCGTGTTGTACAAAATGCTGCCACAGTGCTGAGAATATGGCATCAATGGGTAGAGGAATGAACTCACCGATGTGAGGGATCTTAACTGCCCTGCCACACAAACGAACGAGAGGACAGATATCTCATGCACCCGCTATGAATGATCGTACAGCCACATAAAACACCTTAGCTCAACAGTTAGGGTTTGTTGTACATCAATCAGTGTCCACATGTATGGTTCGACGTCTTCTGCAGCATCAAGGAATCTTTGCTAGGCGGCCATTGCTTTGGCTACCATTGACTCTACAACACAGGCATATGTGACTGCAATGGTGCCAAGAACATCGCACATAGATGTGCAAATGGCACTGCATCATCTTTTCAGATGAATCCCACTTCAGTATGCAGCACCATGATGGATGAATCAGTATCTGGCAGTACTGCGGTAACACGCTCGGTGAGACATGCATGATGCAGCAGCATACAAGTCCAGCCCCTGATGTTATGGTACAGGGTGCCACTGGACTCCACTCACGCATGTGCCTCATACGTATTACCGGTGTACTTTGAACAGCCAACATAACATTACTGAAGTGTTGGAGCCTGTGGTCATACCTTGTCTTCAATGGCTCTCTGGTGCCATTTACCAACAAGACAATGCCCAACCACATGTATCGTCCAACAATTCCTGGATAGCCATCATGTGACCCTTCTGCCTTGGCCTGCGCATTCACTGGATCTGTCCCCAATTGAACATGTCTGGTCCATAATCTCACGACAACTGGCACACCAGACACCAGCAGCTGCTATAACAGATGAACTTCAGCTATGCATTGAAACTGCATGGACTGACATTCCCAAAACACACATCCTACATCTCATCTTCTCAATGCTGGACCATGTAGCAGCAGTTATTGCCGCTCGTGGTGGCTCAACAAGATACTGATTTCTTTGTATTCCACAAGTTTAACAGAGTTGTATTTGTAATAATTTGTTCCTTGTAACATAAGCTATGTATTCACTAAATATGGCTTTGATATATTTTGTGTTTCCTGGTGTTACACTTTTAATAGCAAGATAAAAAAATTAAAAAAAGTTATAAAAAAATTTATACATTAAAGTTAGAACTTTTTTATGGCATTAATGACTGATTTTATTGGTCATGGCAGCATAAGGGTAAAAGCTCCCTCAAAAGGTCTCGGATTTGCAATAACAGGAAATTACTAAGAACATGACACAGGAGTTATTAGCAAATCCAAAAGAAGTCTATCACAAATGCTTCCAGAAGTTGCAGAAGCAATTAAATCAGTGTATAAAGCATCAAGGGAGCTACTCTGAAGGAGATTCATCTGAACAGAAAATAACCTTCATTTCTCAAATATTAGTAGCTTCCAAATTTTTTGATCACACCTCATAAATATGAAGTGTATATCACCACCACCACCAATAATATCATTATTCAGTTAGTTCTTTTGGTTTGTTTTACCTCTGAGTGGCACTTTTTTGCACACCATGGGCTAAATGGCCAGGTCACATGGACCCCGAAGGCTCAGAGAAGGTTGGGGGAGGAGACAAACTGGAATAGCTGTTGGGAGACTCATGGTAGCCTCCCATTCCATCCAATTCAGTGTGTTCTTTAACGTGCACAGGGTATGACTCTCCCACACATGGGGCCACAGCTTAACATCCCATCTGATGGACGGTGGTCTTTCCAAGCCCATCGGTGCCCCTACTGACTGTGAGCAGGGTGGGGAATTTTGCAGAGATAAATCTCAATGCTGACCCAGCTGGACTCTAACCTGGGAACTACAGATTGCGAGCCTGGTGCGCTACCGACTATTCAGTTAGTTAAAATAGGTTTTAACATAAATAAAATAACTGGGGGTTGTAGAAATTCACCTACCAAATCCAATCTTTAATACCAAAGAAAAAAAAACATACTTTATTATGGAAAAAAAAGAAATTTAAAAAAAAAAATTTTATATGTGCTCTAAAACATAGAAAATGAACCTATAACAACAAGAATATATCTCTTTTGAAAGGTACCAATGGCCTGCACCATGAGAAGGTGGGGTTGGGCATTGGTGTGTCCACACTTGTGCATTTTACGTGCATTAGATGCATGCGCCACAGTGACACATGCACAAAGGCATGCCTCAAATCAGTTGAATGGTGCCGTTTTCACTGACACAAGCAGTAGCACACATGCTTCCACCAGCAGTGGATTTTTGTTCAACATTCTGTGCAACTTCGTAGTTTGTCTGGAAGGTTTCGTTCGGTTTTCGTAATTATTGAGCTTGTGTTTTTTGTTCACCATGTTGTCAGAACAAACATTGGCCTTTATAAATTATTATTAATAAATATATTCGTTATAGAACAAAATAAATTATTCTTATAAAATCATTAATAAAATATTATTACAAAAAATAAAAATAAAACCTTCATTTATAATATTTTTACTAAATGTTTCACTATATATTCTACCTATGTTATATAACTATAGAAGTAATTGTTTTGATGCGATATGAAACCATCAGCCAATATAAATTCATGTTCATTCAGTCTTATACCCGCTAACATAGCAGCATCAGTTACGTCCATTGCAACTTCACATCTGCACTGGTGAAAAATTGAAAACTATTTGACGCACATGTGTAGACAGTTGAAGGCATGCATCCAACACATTCCATCTAAGGCATGCGCTAGACTACTCTGTGTTGAAAAGCAGAATTGAAAGTTGAAAGTGAAGTTGAAGATGAAAACGCACCAGTGTGGACATAGCCATTAGGTGCTAGACCTGGCATATTCTAAGCATCATCACTGGGGATTGGTGCACAGCTCTCCTTCCAGTTTATGCCTAGCTCCCATTTACACCCCCTCACATTCATAAAGTATAGTAAAAGAACGACTTTCCAATATTCTCTTTTTAAGGGGGAAGAAGGCAATTTTTGGGGGTATATTTTTTATTGCCCACAACACTTCCCATGTCACATGCTTTCATTTGACATAAAACTTGTTACATTTGGCCCTCACTTTCAAAAGATATAGTAGAACAATTATTCACACATTTCCCCTTTTTGGGGGGAGGGGGAAAGGCATACCCGTGATGTCAAAAGCCTCATCATGTCAAAAGTTTTCATTTGACACAGAGCCTACTACTTTTGGACTTCACATTACAAAGATATAGTGGAATGTTTTTCACATTTCTCCATTTTTGGGAGAGAAAGCATTGGGGGGGGGGGGGGGGGAGGTATAGCCTATGATATTTCCTACTTTGCAAGCTTTCATTTCACACATAAAACATTAAGTTTGCCCATTGTGTCCAAAAGTTATGGTGAAACAACTATTATGATAAATTGACAAACTGATAAATGATGACTGAAAAGCAATAGGACAATAGATAAAAATGAAATGCAGTTATCCAAGTTAAATAATGGAACATAATGTTTTTTCTCCCCCCCCCCCTGAAAAAAAAGTTTACTACACTAGCAAGTTCTGCTCTACAAAAACAGATTTAATCACGATTGAAAGAAACAAATTATAATTGCACAACCTACAATCTTACAAATAGATGTAACGCGCCAAAGATGAATAAACTTTTAAAGTTTTGGACCCCTTGATCCAATATTTATTCAAGCTCCGGATAGCTTACTCGGGCGCCAGGTAATAATTAACAAATTGCCAAATAAGTTGAAATTAGGGTTCTTATTAATTACCAGCAGGTGTTATTTAGCGAGTAAGAATTCAAAATAAATTAAATGATTGTCAAACTAATTTAACTTACAATCAAAACCTATCAACTAATGTTGCTCAAGTGAAAAAACAGCAAAGATTCAAAATTTTCTATAACAAATTTATTTCCAAAAACTCACCAACAGCAAATGAAAATGTCGACTACATCATCACTATCTCACTACACCAACTCTTACTACTCACTCTGTGAACTACCACCAACTAACAACTTTCTTCTCACAACTTACTTCTGCCTTCTGTGACTAGGTCACAGCTATATCATGCATTGTACAAAAAAGACCCACACGTGTCATGTTGCACGCCGGGAAAGACATTTACATAGAGTGACGAGCATGCAAGCTATGTGCAAGAGAGGGTGTGTCCTTGTACACATGCACTTTAGCGGGTGACAATCAAAAGTTTGGAGTTGCACATGTGCAACTCCTATGTTCTCAGAAACGAGCACTGTGATGCCAAAAATAAAATTAAAAATCCCCAAAATGATAAATATAACGTAAATTAAACAAAACTGGTTAAGGTAAAGTAAAAGTGAATGTGGGGGCATCACATAGATGCCCCCACACTGACCAAATGACAAACAATATTTATGACAAGAAATATATTTGCTTTAATGATAAAATATAAAATCTGCCAAGTCTGTGAAAACTATTAATAAAAAAATAAGAAACTTCCATACTCAAACACAAAGCAGCTTTACACAAAATCTCCATAACAGACCAACAAAAAGAAAACCTGTGCATTCAAAGATTCCAGTCAACCTCCGACTTTGCAACAACTTCTGATCTTGATGATGCCGTATCAAAAAAAAACATACTTTTTGCAACAAATGCCAGCCAATTCCTGGGCCACATTAGATTTGACCTGTCATTAATATCAGACTCAAGTACAGAAAAAATATCAAAGTTCCACTGAGCAATAGTCTAAGCTAAGGTTTCTTAATATGGGATATGCGGTAAAATTTTTTGGGGGTATGATGTGAGAGCTCTGAAGTCGCTAGATATGTGTTGTACATATCTATTTTATTGTTATACTATAACTATAGTTTTATCTATCTATACAAGGGGTACGCCAGTTACATAGCATAAAAGACAGAACCACTGGTCTAAGACATCCATGAAACCAACCACTGCATAACTTTGTAAGTTATAACTGCGTAAGACCCTCACTAAAAAGAAAAAAAAATGGTTTTTATGTACTGTTCATTTTAATGCTCCAAACCTACAGAAAAATTGTGACTGTATATATTTAGTCACTGGAAGGAGAGATATGCAGCAATCCCCTATGATGATGCATTAGAATTGGCCAGGACTAGCACCTAATGTCTGACCCCCACCTTCTCGTGCTACAGGCTGTTAGTACCTTTCAAAAGAGATACTCTCTTATGGAAGGAAACGAAAGGGAAGGGCTGCCAGATCAGTGTGGCCTTCTGATTTGGACAACTATGATTCTTTTCTTCTACTCTGCTGAGGAGTGGTCAACCACACAGGGTACTGACCATATACACTAACCGGACTGGAATAAGGCTCTGAGCTTGATCACGTCTCCTGAATTTGCTGCACTGGTGGGTTTCTGTGGAGGGAAAATCTGCTGTTTTCTGTTTGTGGGATGATAGTCCCAAGTGAATAGATTCACAGGATATGTTTTATCAGCTGGTGGATAATTCTGAGCACAGGTCATCACAGGCACCTAAACTCTTGCTTCTATGGACATCAGCAAATCCTACATTGGAGGAAATCTTCCAGTGTAGATGGCTTTAGAATTCAGTAGAGGGGAAAAGGGTCTTTGCCCCATGCCTGTGATTAGGGGGCAGTTTGATATTGTCAGCATTTCCTCTCTCAATAAACATAGTTTCCTTAAACATCCCACAAATCATTTTCTCTCCATAGGTAGTTGGAATGTGAGGACTCTGCACAGAGATTATTCTCTTGATGTTCTCACACAAGAATTCCACTGTCATATAATAATAATAATAATAATAATAATAATAATAATAAATAAATAGCCACTCAAGCAGCTGCTTGCCACAGAGGTCTGACAGGAGCCTTTCAGTTTATATGCCATAGTAGAGGGTCTGAGAGAATGGCAGAACCTCAGCAGGAAAATAACACACATCCATGCCTTACCCGAGGTTCAAATTCAGGTCCCTGAGATCAGGAGCCAAGTGTGCTAACCACTTGACCTCGGGACTGCACAACCTTGATAATATTTATTTATTTCTGACATATAGGACAGAAAAGAATCCTAGAAGCATTCCTAGCTTTTACATGCCTTCTCATACCAGGACATGCTCTACTAAGACCAAAGTCACTACTGACCATTGTCTCAGTTAACAAATTTTATCTTGTTGGAACATTTGCTAGCTGCCTAATCACTAAGTCAGTTAAGGCAGAATAACATTAATATATATATATTCTCAGCTTGCAAGAGGCCAGATGGACAGATAAGGTCAGATTCTTAAAAATAACCTTAAATTTCTCTTTTCAAGGAGGGAAGATAAAAAGAATCTTCAAGGCATAGGTTTGCTTCTCAGCAGACATGCTAGTGATGCTCATCCAGGATTTGAGTGCATTAATGAAAGGCTTCTTGCAACAAATTTTCAAACAAGCATTAGAAACTTGAATGTTATCTGTTGTTATGCCCCCACTGAGGATGCTGATGAAGATGAGAAGGATTTTGTTCTAAGTGACTTCAATGTCAAAGTTGGTACTGACTCTGAACCTTTGAGGAGGAGTGATAGGCTTTTTTGGTATTGGTAGCTGCAATGACAATGGGTAACTTCTTCTACAGGTAAGTAAACTCAGTGGTTTGAGAATAACTAACACTTATTACAAACACCACAACATACATAAGTACACATGGGTTTCATCATATGGGCTGCATAAGAATCTGATTGATTATATATTAAGAGCAAATGGGCTAGTTCTGTTAGGAATACCAGGTCATATAAGGGAGCTGAAATTGGATCTGACCATTACCTTGTTAAAAGTGTCTTGCAACTTAAACTTAAGAAGTGTTGTACTAGGGTTAAAAATTTTAACTTTAATTCTGTAGCTCTGAAAGACCCAGTTATAGCTAAAGCTTACCATGATAGGTTAGTCATTATGACAGTCATGATTTGCTTACTACTGAAGTTAACAAACATTGGGGGTCATTTTAAACAGGTTTTTCTTGAAACTAACAATACTCTTTTAGGAAAAAAGGCACAAAGGAGGCAAAACAATTTGAGTGATTGGGCACTTGAGCTTATTTCTGAAAGAACTGTAAGAATGTCCTTAATCAATACCCTACTACTTCTTACAGAAAGTGTTACAAGGAGCTTAATAAATGTGTAAAGGATCAGTTAGCAGATGAAAGACTCTTTGGCTTGGCTGACAAAGCTGAGGAGACAGTCACACAGCACAACAACAGAGAGCTGCACCAGATAGTTAATGTTTTGTGTGGTAGAAAATGGACAAGTATACAGGGATTGAAGGATAAACAAAGTTATAGAAGGTGAGGATTCTGTCATGGCTAGGTTGGATGAGCATTTCAATGTTGTTCTAAACAATGTGGTCAGTTCTACTCCCATTGTTTGTAAATGATGACAGATGCATTATTGGCTTTAATGTTGGCCCTATATATTTTGGCTATTTCTAAACTTAAACTACATAAATCCCTAGAGGTAGACGAAATTACTACAGAAATGCTTAGAGCGGGAAAGGGTTCGGTTACAACATGACTGAAATTTTGAACATTTTTTATGATAAAGGCATGGTTTCTAAGAATTTTACCACAGCTATTATTATCCCTATTTTTAAAAAAGGTGATCGCAGTACTTGTGATAATTATAGGGACAACAGCCTACTTTCTGTTCCAAGTAATGTTCTTTGCATAATTGTGCTTAATAGAATTAAGAATCTGGTTGACAGTAAATTGCTTAATGAGCAATGTGGATTCCAAAGTAGTAGGGGATGTGTAGATCAGATATTTTCACTCAGGCTGATTCTTGTGAAATGTTTAGTTTCAGAAACCCATGGTTACTAGCTTTGTAGATTTCAAAAAGGCTTTTGACTCTGTATATCGCCATAATTTGTGGTTGATTATGAGATCGCATAGCATAATAGATGAGCTAGTTAACATAATGGAAGCTCTTTGTAGTAATATTGAGTAATGTGTGAGAGTTGGTAAGACTTGTAGGAATTGGCTCAGCATTGCTTTAGGTGTTCGACAAGGGTGCATTGCATCTCCTTTCCCCTTTAGTTTGGTTATTGATTATGTTATGTGAAATTCACTGCAAGGGGAGAACCTTTTTAAGTTTAATGCCAATGGAAAGCAAATTTGATGCTCCTTAACTTTTAAAATAAATTTTTATGGGAACTGCTACTGAAAATAAAGATCCCAATTATATCTAGTTAAATCTTGATTTTTCAACACTATTCACGTTGCATTTAAAGAGTTATGGAAGTCAAGGCATATTTTCCTCCAGAAAGAAGTTTCTGTCATTAGCAATGTGATAGCATCATTGACTAGAATGAAGTTAGAAGTCCAAAGAGTCACCTAATGATAGTGTGAAGTAAATATATCCATAATATTCAATGTTATGCTCTACTAATTTGTATTTTTCTCCAAAATATCTGCTGTTTTAAAATATTTATACTGCTGCTTCTAAGGTTAAATATTTAATAACAGTAGTTTTCCAGTGTCATAAGAATTTCTTCAAACCACTTGATTAAAAGTGATTATTTTAGAGGTTTCTGCAAATAATTCATTCAATATTCCTCACGGTTAATATTGTCAATATTATTCCAGCTTTCATGTCTCATCAAAGCTGACATTATTTTGAAATTCAAGATCTAGACTTGATTTAAATCTTTATTCATCTTCCATATCATTTTATCATAAAAAGTTTATTTCCAATGCTACAGAACATCAAATTTAGCTTTTCACTTTATGCAATAGCATCATGGAAATTTTCTAATTTTTTGTGTATGCAATATATGAGGTACAATCCAAAAGTTCCTGCACTATACTTTATAAAAAAAAATGCAGGCTTAACTTTAGGTTTTAATCACTGTTATTCTCTTTAAGACTAAGACACTGACATTTGCACTTTTGAATTAATCTCTATCGTTGAAAGAAATACAGTACTGAAGAAAACATTTTAATATCCTTTCAGTTCATTATGACTGATCACTCACTGTTGTGTATCAAAATACAGGCCAAAACTATCAAACTAAAGGTAGCACTGAATATGTCAGCATTTTCCAATTTTCAATGAAATTAAGAGAGGAAGAAAAGTGACTAAGAAAAATCTTGAGATTAAATTATTACTAGGGAAATGCTCAGTTGTTTGTGGGAAACATTTTTGTGAGGAAATAAACATTCAAAAAGATGAAATATCTGATAAAAATGGCAAAACTATAAAAATTACTCACAAACAACCATTAAAAGATTGTTGTACCTCTTAGCAGCACTTTTTTTGCACACAATGGGCTAAATGGCCAGGTCACAAGGAGCCTGAGAACTCAGAGCAGTTTGAAGGGAATCCACTGAACAGCTGTTAGGAGACAGATAGTACTCTTCCATCAAGGCCATCCAGAATGTTCTTTAACGTGCACAGGATATGGCTATCCTGCACATGGGTATATAGTTTAATGCCCCATCTGATGAATGGTGGTCTTTACAAGCCCATCTGTGTCCCCTACTGACAGAGGGCTGGGTGGGGAATTTTGGGGAGCAAATCTCAATGCTGGACAGGTTTGGCTTGAACCTGGGAAATGCAGATTTCAAGTCTGGCATGCTACTGACTGAGCCAACCCTGCCCCTATAACAGTTAAAAATATTAATAAGCTTATTCCTGCATATTCATAGGATGTACATCATATCTCTTGGAAAAATTGCAAAATGTGATGTGTAATTATTGCTTTTAAGCAGAAAAATAAAATATATTTTGATGTATTTTCCACTGACATTTATACTAATACAAAAGAATTTATTGAAAGTGCAAATACTAGCATTCATAAAAAAAAAAAGAGAGAAATTTTCATTTTGTTCATGAACTTCCCTTTTCCAAATAGTAAAGAGCTTAAAAATTATATTGAAATGAATTTATATATGTTTCTGGGTGATAAATCTATATCCAAGAACACAGTATGCTATATTTTAAATAACTCATGTGAAGTCCGTTTATGGAGTTCAGAACATTATGAGGTTTTGAAAAGATCTTCACAATAATTATGAAACCATTTTTGATGATAATTTCATAAATGCTATATCTGCATGGAATACATAAAATTGATATTGAAATGAATTTATATATACATATATCTGGGTGATAAACCTATATCCAAGAACACAGTACGCTATATTTTAAATAACTCGTGTGAAGTCTGTTTATGGAGTTCAGAACATTATGAGGTTTTGAAAAGATCTTTACAATAATTATGAAACCATTTTTGATGATAATTTCATAAATGCTCTAGCTGCATGGAGTACACTGGCAGAAAGTATGACTAGGGCATAGTTTTTGCATTTTTAAAAATGTAATATCCATGGGGTAATGAATTACTATTTCAAAGATTTATCTTGAATCTTAGTTGGGCTGTTCAAATTCTGTCAACAACAGTAGACTATTTAACACAAATGAGGTCTGACAATCTTGTAATGCCCCATATTCAATTACATTATGAAAGTTAAACCATTTTATTCATTGATTGTTTAATAATAAGGCTCAAAAGTGAGTTGCATTTTTTGAGAAATTTTTGCAAATTTATTAAAAAATTTAAAATAATAATCGCTGATAAAACGGATCTTAGTGGTATAAGATGCAAAAATGCATTCAATTTGGTGGCCTAACTGGTTCATTCTTAATGGATGACCATGGGTCCAGGGAGAGGGTGTTCCAACGGGATCACCACTCTCTGGACTCGTGGCCGATGCTATTATGCGACATGTAGAACATACTGCTTTGCAAAAGGCAGAGTTAAAACCAACTTTATATCTCCATTACATTGATGACATTTTAATTTACTGGGACCACTCTGTACACAAATTAACCAAATTAATAAATACATTTAATAATGTATTACCCTCAATTAAAATTTACCTACAAGGCCAAGGTAAACAGAGAACTCCATACATACATAAATGATAAAACTGAAGGATACTAAATGTATACAAGAAACTGCCAGTGTGTACTTGACCGACAAGCGTGTCAGGGTGTTGGTTCTCGTGTGTCTGATGCCGTATCCGCCACCGCCCATCACTTCTGTGGTGTAGAAACCTCAATTCATCGGAGAAGCCAACCTTTTTCCACTCTTCCACTGTCCAATGATGGTAGTCCCATGAAAACTGTAGGCATCGTTGCCAATGGACTTTGGTTAACGTGGCACCTTTACGCAGCATCGACTCTGGTGACCCATGCGTAACAGGGTCAGCTCTATTGCTATTGGGGATACGTAACTGGGTGCCCCAGCATTCATTTGAGTGGTCAATTGCTGCATTGTTATGTGTCAATTGCCCTTTACCAGTCAACAGAGGCAACGTTCTCCTCTGGGGTTGATAGCCTTTGGGGTTCCATAGTTATGACGTCTGGAGGGACATAACTATGCAATTTTGTCAGTGTGCCAGCCTCCATTCTTGGTACACCCTTACTACAGCACCTCGCAAACAGCCCACGAAGTCTGCTGTTTCTGAGATTCCACCCTTATCGCTGTACCCGATGATCATTCCTTTTTGATTGTCCATCAAATCAATACCTCTGTCCATTGTGCTCACGTTATGCATTATGGCTCATCTGTCCTGGCCGGCCACTTATATCTCCATGTGGTTGACCTTGTCATGTGCCCTATGTGGTTCATTGTAAGGTACACTGTGATTTTGTGGGTGGTCATATTATTCTGATACGACTGTGTATGTATAAAACCTGCATTGAAGCTGGATATACAATTAACTTTATAAATAGAATACACAAAACAATAAAATATAAATTAAAAAAAAATTGGTCACAACCAACACAAAATACTGAATAACAGCAATACAAAAGTAGCTTCCTATTCATACAGGTATCTCATACTTTAAAAAACATCATAGCTAAGTATGATTTAAAATTACCATACACTCTAAATAACAATATAAACCAATTAATGCAATGATAGAGATAAAAGTAAACCTACTGGCAGAGTATAAAAGTGCACGATCCTCATAATAAATTACAAGGGAAAAATAATTACATAGGTAAAACCAACAGAACAATAGAACAGCGATTAGCAGAACATAAAAGGGATATAAAAAAAACACCAACAACTGCTTTAGCACAAGTAATAATAAAAGCAAATTAGGAAAAACATCAGCAACATCATTAGCCACACCCTCCCACAAAATATCAACTAAACTATACTGTAAACATTCGTATCAATATATAAAAGGCTTATGCAATGCAATACAGACATAACCCCCTATCAGCAGCATGGAATCTAATGCTCAAAGAACATTACCGTATCAGCAACTTGTTTGAATGTTTTATTAGTTCATTTATTAGTCAAATTTCAGTAGAATGATGAAACGTTAAAGGGCTTAATATACACTAGTTGAGAATGCTATAAAATAAAAGAATTATAAAGAATGTGTAATGAGGGAATAGTCATATTAAAGTATAAAAAATAAGACTGGTAACCTGACATCACCATCGAATTCTTCAGAGTATGTGCAAGCCAAGAAAAAAGGATGTGAATTACTGTAATATCACATTGGCCTCCAAAAGGGAGGAATAATTATTTTCATCAAGCTGCCAGTGCCATATGCAGCAAACAGACATCTGTCATCAGTGACTCCATGTTGCACAAATAACAATGGATGCCATCTCCATTACCAGTGATCCACAATTCCAAACGGTATCATCTATCACTCTAAAAGTCTTGAACTTTGGTGGACTTGGTACATTTTAAGCTCGCATAAGAGTTAAAAATAAATGCCAAAATGGCAAAAGATAATTTAATATCAACTACTGTAATAACTATGTATTAATACTTATATTCATTGTTAGTATAAGTTAAGTAAAAGTGGTAACTAATGCCACTGATGCTACAACCTCTATGGTTTAAGAGATAAGAGTGTAAAAAACTCAATGATAATTTTTCTATTGTTGCCTAAGCGCAACGTATAAATAAACTGTAGAGAATATAACTGCTCAATAGGAATTAAATTACAGCATAATCATGTTAATTAAAACTGATATAATGGATTTCTGGTTCGATCCAGTCACTTGCCCACCCTCAATTTGTTTCATTAAATCTATAACATGCCTAAACATTGAACTCAAATAACATTAAAAATTACATGTACTATAAAGTAATGTCTTCTCTTAAAGAGTAAGCTTTTTAAGAGGTAGTGACCAAGTCATTTTAATGTGCATTTTCCTTAAAACATGAAAACAAATCACAATTAATGAAAAGGGATAATTTGACCAGATACACAACATGTAATGTTGAATGTTAAAAGTACACTTCATTAAATAAATTATTTCAACCTATTTCAGCATAAATGTTTAGCTTATTTAACCAAACATTAATGACAATCTTTAGATGGTTCAACATTCAGATGAATGACAATGGCTGTACCTTTACCCCTTTTAGTTTTTGGTCGAATATCAATATCCAGTCTCCTTGATTTTCAACCAATATAAGAGGTTCAGTATGCCCCTGATGCCCAAAGTCTAAAAGAATTGCCAAGGCAAATGCACAACAGGAGATATAACAAATATAGCTATTTATGCTATAGTTCATGTCTATGTTCAATTAACTACAATCCTATTAACATTCTGGTCATGAGCAAAGAAAAAAAATAGGCCATTAAAACAACGTTAGAATTCTCTGTCACTGAGCAATAAAATTTTTAAAATTTATCCTTCAAACAATTTGAATATTAAAAGATTTTTTAGAGAAAACTTGGAAGCTTTTCAGAGCAAAAACAGCATTCTATCTTCAATGAAGTAACACTATATGGTGACGTTAGGATTGATGAGAGCTTCTTTCCACATGTTGTCAAGGGGATTCAAAGTGTCTCAATCGCAGGTGGGGACAGGTGAGGTCATTATTTCACTGGCCTCACGAACTTTAGTTGCTGTATGCTGTATTGCGAGCTTGGCAGCAGCAATCATTATTTTGTTTCGGCTAACACCTGTCTGATGCTCTGCAAACCTCTCCTGTAGAGAACATATGGTTTTTCCGATATAGTAGATAACGGAATTATCTGGCAAATGGGGGGAAATCTATATGAGACTGTTTTTTGAAGGTGGTTAAATTTGTCTCTCTCCTTTTTGATCATTTTCTTCAAATTTGGAGCTGGGCTGAAAACAATTTTGATCTTTTAGGCTCCGAGTAATTTGTGGATTGATTTTGCATAGGACGGGAATGTAAGAAATAGATCCAGCAAAGGCTGCCACCTCGGGTCAGTGATTGGGAGAAAAGCATAATCTGTTCTGTTGTTTCTATATTAATTAATTTTTCTAATGTTGTTGGGTGGTTGGCGCAAGTTTAATGGCACAAGAGCAGTTAGGGCTGCATTGCGCCAAACAAAAGTACATAAACAGATAAAAGACCTTCACCCACAACCAAAGTTAAAATAAACACAAAAACGGGAAAGAATAACACAGAAACAAAACAGTACTACCAACAACAACAATGGATGTAGAGGACTCATTTAAAATCAGAAACAAGAATGAAATCTACAATACAATGCAAAAATATCGTAAATAAGTAAAATAACCAGAAAAACATAAAAAAAAGCAAAGACAGGAGTTAAAAAAGAGGCATTAGATAAAAGGTGTCCGAGTGTAAGGGGATTGGATGCAATATCATGAAAGTTAAAATAAAAGCGCCATTCAAGGTTAAAAATTGGACACGAGATTAAAATATGCTTAATGGTTAAAATAGTGTCACAAAAATCGCACTTAGGTTCTTAGTCCGCCTGAAGAAAAAAATGTGTAACATACGAATGACCTAAGTGGAGCCGAGCAAGTACAACTTCCTCCTTGCGATTCCTGCGAAAACAAGACTGCTATGGTTTAACAACGGGCTTTATCTCAAAAGCTGTTGTCAGGTGGAAGCCATGGGACACAGCAATAGATGTTTCAAATTTCTTTTTTAAGCAAATGCTTGCTTAATACAGTGAAGGCCCTGTGGATAACAGAAGGCTGCAATTTTGTATGCCCATTGGGTGCATGAGTCCATGCATATGATGGAGGGGACATAGGTAGACTTTCAATATACTGACGCTGTCGAGGCTCCTGCATCATCTTTTTGGATAAAAACATCTAAATAGTGGATGGCACTGCACTTTTCGTTTTACACTCTTTTTTCCTTAACCCTTTCTGGATCACTGTCAAACACAGATATTGACAGAATATGATGAGAGGTCAAGGAGTACAGCCATTCAAAGCAACTGAAGTACTATCTGCCTGAACAATTTTCATCACTTTAGTTTTCTCTCTGTTTATCTCCAAACCTCCCCTATTACCAGTCTCGTCAACATCATTAGCCTACAAGGCCAAATCATCTGCATGATCAAAATCAGAAATTTTGAAATCTCTAGACCATTTAAAGCCAAAATCTTTCCCTTGCAAAGAATTTTGCATAACAATCAATAACGAAACTAAAGTGAAAAAAAGAAAAATGCACCTTTGTCTAACTCCAATAGAAATGCTAAACCAATTGCTGCAAGACATACCAACTCTCATACATGACTCAGTGTTAATATAGAGAGCTTTCATTACACTAACTTATCATGTATTCCATATGATCTAACAATCAACCACAAATTACATTGATCAACAGAGTCAAAAGCCTTTTTGAAATCTATAAATCTAGTGACCACAGGTTTATGAAACTCTAAACATTTCTCAAGAATCTATGTGAAAATATTTGATCAATACATCTCGTACCACTTTTGAATTCACACTTGTTCATCACGCAGTTGTCCATCAACCAAATTCTTAATTCTATTAAGTATAATCATGCAAAGAACTTTACCTGGAACAGAAGTAAACTAATTCCCCTATAATTATCACAAGAACTGCGATCACCTTTTTAAAAATTTCGGACAATGATAACTCTAGTAAAATCTTTAGGCACAACACCTTTATCATAAAAAATATTCAAAATTTCAGTCAGCCATGTGACAACACAAATGTTCCCAGCTCTAAGCATTTCAGTGGTGATTTTGTCCACCCCTGGGGATTTATACAGTTTTAATTTAGAGATAAATAATGAAATAAACTCGACTTATTCAACATCTAATACTAATTCAGCACATTGAAATCTATTCAAATTTTTTAGAGGAAAAATTGTCCACTGAGCTACTGGCCAATAGCTCAGTGGTCCAGAGCTCAGTTTTGCCAATCTGCAGCTTTCAATATAGCTGCAGATTGGCAAAGATGATTATAAAAATTTTGAATCGACTTCAGTGTGTTGAATTAGTATTAAATTTAGAGATAGCTAATACGACTTCAGAATGTGAAATAGGGCCATTATAAAAGCCAGTAATGCATCTATCCTCATTACAAACAATGAGAGTAGAAATAATCACATTATTTACATTATCTCTGAAATGCTCAGTTCACCTAGCCATCACAGAATCCTCACCTTCAACCACCTTGCCATATTTATCCCTCAATCCCTGTGTCCCTGTCTGTTTCTTCCCACATAAAATATTAACAATCTGGTACAACCCCCTGCTGTTGTGCTGTCTAACTGCTTCCTCTGCTTTGTCAGTCAAGCTATCAAGCCAAAGATTCTTATCAGCTGTTAACTGATCTTTTATATGTTTATTAAGCTCATTGTAATGCATTCTGTTAGGACTAGTAGGATGTTGATTCATATTAATCCTGCACTTCCTTCTTTCAGAAATAAGTTCCATAGTCTTATTACCCATATAATTTTGATTCCTCTGTTCCCTTTTACCCAAAAGAATACTGCTGGTTTCAAGGAAAGCCTGTTTAAACTGATTCCATTCTTTCTCAACTTCAGCAGTAAACAAACCACAATTGTCATAACGACTAAGTAGCCAATCATGGTATGCTTTGGATACATCTGGATCTTTCATACCTTCAGTGTTAAAGGTAATTTTCTTAACCTTAGCACAACATTTCTTAAGCTTCAGCTATAAGAAACTTTTGACCACATAATGGTCAGGCCCAATTTCGGCTACCCTTTGTGATCTGGTATTTCTAACTGAACTGGCCCATTTGCTGTTAATTAAAATATAATCTATCGTATTCCTGTGCAACTCATCAGGTGAAACCCATGTTTATTTATAAATGTCCTGGTGTTTGAAGCGTGTGTTAGTTATTTGTAAACCATTAAGTTTATTTACCTGTAGGAGACGTTCCCCATTGCCATTGGAACTACCAATGCCAAAGGGGAAAACTCCTGCCCAAAGGTCAGAGTCAGTACCAACTTTACCATTGAAGTCACCTAGCACAAGAGAAATATCTCCTTTCTTCACAGAATTCTAAATATCCAGAAGCTGGTTGTAAAACTGCTTTTTTACAGCATTCAAGAATTTTTTTTTATGTAGGGTATACTTATGATGGCTTGCTTTACAGCCATCATAAGTATATCCTACATAAAACATTTCTTGAATGCAGTAAAAATCTGCTTTAGAAAAACTTAATTTAGTAGTTTCATTTAATATAAATACTAATATAAAAAGCTAAGCACTTATAGAGACAGATTACCACCAACAGGGGAAGTATGTAAAATGCGAATAGAGGACCCAGAACATAAACTGCAAGGGAGGGGCAGCTATATTGGTTGAACATATTGAATGATCACCAAAAGAATAGCAGAATACCAAAAAAAGATATTAATAATATCCCAATCAAGCATTAGCATGAACTAATAGAAAAATCAGTGACAAATAACAAATTTACCATTTAAAATATTGGCAGTTCCCCAAACTAAATTTCAATTATCTTAAAAATATATGAACTTGAATTAAAATACTGTATGTAACACCGATATGGCCTTCCCTCCCAGCAGTATGAAACCTCTTGTTGTATCAACAAGAAACAAACTTGTGACAGCACTGCTAGAGGACCAGATTTATATAACTCTGAGTACCTAGTGTTGATGTTGCCCATAGCAGTCCCACAATTGTTGGAGTGAAACACGTTGCTGAACATTTTTAACTTTTTCTTTGTATGCTTGTTAAATTTTTTAAACTTAAGAGTTATCAGGTAAACTTTGGCCCGAATGCACTATGAGTAACAGAATCTATAAAAATGCTCGGAATGCATTAAAAAAAGCATTTGGAAGCCCCATCTTAACTCAGTGACATCAGCTTGGTGTAGTTGGTGCAGACTTACAGCCACTGCAACAGATTTGTCAAGAGTGCAATGAGCCTGTAGAACATTGAAACACCTTCAAGTCAACAAGAAACACACTTCAAGATTCAAAGAGAAAATCAAGACACCCAAGGAATAGCAATGCTTCTCCATGTGCATTTAATCAGGATTAGTATCTGTCAGAAATATAATAGCTGCAGCAACAAAAAATGTGTCACAGCAGGTATTTAACATCTTTACTGTTATAATTCCTTTCATTAGTTGATATGGAAAAAAAGTTCTAAAATTAACTTTTTTTTGGCTGAGTGCAGTGAAAAAATAAATGGGCCTCTGGATGTAAACCAGTTTTTCAGGTTGAATCCAGGAAGGATTAAGGATTTGGAACTTTGGATTGCATTTGGAACCATGCCTTAACTGGCATAGTGGTTAGGAAGCTAGTGACCGTTCCAGCAAGGCAAACTTTGTGTGTTGTGTTAGCTCTATCTGAGGCAGTGGTCAGAAGTGACTTTGGTCTTAGTAGGGCATGTACTTGTATGAGAAGGTATGTAAAAGTCTTTGTCCTATGTGTTGCAAATGATTGAAAATTTTCTTTTCTACACATTTCATTATAATGATCATTTTTTTTTATACTAAGAGAAATTTTTATTACGTCAAACTGATATTTTTGTTAGTACGATATTTGTTAAAACGAAGCATTTTTACATAGAGATGCATAGAAAACTGGTGGGGATGAAATAAAATTTAGTTATACTGAATATTTAATTACTCCAGTATTCGTTACACCGACATTTTATTCTACGCTAATATCAAATCAAGGCAATTTTAATTGCATGAAACAACTATTCAGTAATTACTTCCTATTATGTAAAAACTCTAGGGCCATTACTTAAAAAATGACAAAGGAAATAGTATACCTGGGTAAAGAAGGCATGGTGGCAAACTAAATAGAAGGCAAGATTAGCCTTCAAATGCAGCAATGATATTAGTAATATTTCAGCAGCTGAACTACGATATGAGGTGATCATGAAGACTGTACATAACACCAAATTCAAGCTCTGGGATTATACAACCTATTACAAAAAGAATGTTTTGTTAAATACACTTCACATTCCATCCATGCAACACATTTAATAAAACTTAATGTTAGAATTAGTTTACAAAAGTGGCATATAAACTATTTGGAAGAATGTGCATTTTCTGTTCTTCATATTGGAATCAAAGGTTTACTTTTCACATTCAATAAATACTTTTAGTGTCTTAAACATGTTAATTAATAAGCATTAATTAAATCAATAAAATTTTAACTCAATTACACTTAACTTTAAGATTTTAAACATATGAAGTCAAAGACAATGTATCATCATTCCATGAAACATCTATAAATGCAATACATAGTTTACTGTTTGGGATCTTAGCAATTTTTGATCCATCTCCCCTCCACCTCTCTAACTTTCCAAATACTTGACTGTCTGCTCCCAAATTTATTATAAGACTTTCCCATTCCATGTTATATTATACTTGAAATCCAAAGTGAATGCACAGTATTCCCTGTTAAGAAACATTAATTAATAGATTCTGAAAAAAATTCATCGCCGCCACGGCAGGAATCGAACCCGCATCTCTCCATATTCATGCCAGAGCGCGCTGACCATTGCACCACACGTCGGACAACGAATATTTTCAGAAAATTCTTGAAATTCTGAAAATATTCATTGTCTGACACATGGTGCAAATGTTAGCGCGCTCTGGCATGAATCTGGAGAGATGCGGGTTCGATTCCCGCCGTGGCGGCGATGAATTTTTTTTAGAATCTATTAATTAATGTTTCTTAACAGGGAATACTGTGCATTCACTTTGGATTTCAATTATATATTTAACATGGTAGCGTTAGCGACCTTCTCATTACCATCTGATAATCAAATGCAACGACTGAAAACGTTGCATCTCCTTGAGTATAGATGGCGCTGTCTCAGTCACGTCTCAAGAAGGAAGATTTAAAAGGTCATTTTCTGAAAATATTCGTTGTCCGACGCGTGGTGCAATGGTTAGCGCACTCTGGCATGAATCTGGAGAGATGCGGGTTCGATTCCCGCCGTGGCGGTGATGAATTTTTTTAGAATCTATTAATTAAAGTTATATTATACTCTCTACCATCCCATATATTCCTATTCCATGTTATACTCTCTACCATTCCATATATTCCTATTCCATGTTATATTATACTCTCTACCATTCCATATATTCCTATTCCATGTTAGATTCTAGTCTCTACCTATAACAGAATCCCAAGTTTAAAACCACTTTTATTTTTTACTTGATTAGAAAGGGCAGAGTTCAAGGGGCCCACTGAATTTCAAGAGAAATTTGCCAGTAAATATTTGTGGTGCAGAAGCTTGTATTGTGCAGAAGCTCACAAGCAAATATGCTTATGAGCTTCTGTGCAAGTGTGACCAGAAAACATGGGTAGTTTCACCTTTCCCCACATTTTTTTCAATCATTTTTAATGCTGTTATGAAAAGAAATCTGTTAAAAAGTATGCAAAAAAAAAAAACACAAACACTTCATATATCAGGGCAGCAGGGACATAACTACTGGTGAATGAGAGGTCTTACACTTAAAAAACAGAAACCTTTCATAAGATGAAATGAGGAGTGATGACTGAATTAACACTGTCAATTTCATGGGCTGGGTTAGGTTGTTTTACTTCTGAGCAGCACTTTTTTTGCACACCATGGGCTAAATGGCCAGGTCACATGGACCCCGAAGGCTCAGAGAAGGCTGGGGGAGGGGACCCACTGGAACAGCTGTTGGGAGACAGATGGTAGCCTCCCGTCAAGGCCATCCAGTGTGTTCTTTAACATGCACAGGGAATGGCTCTCCCACACACAGGGCCATGGATTAACGTCCCATCCGATGGACGGTGGCCTTTCCAAGCCCATCGGTATCCCCTACTGACTGTGGGCAGGGCGGGGAATTTTGCAGAGATAAATCTCAACGCTGACCCAGCTGGGACTTGAACCTGGGAACTACAGATTACAAGCCTGGCACGCTACCGACTGAGCCACCCCCACCCCCCAATTTCATGGGCAGATCATTTTTAAGTGACCTGTTTGAAACCCTAAGCCTGGGTATATTTGGGGTTCCTCATGTTCTAAATCATGAAATTCATTCTACTTAAGTAGTCAGTGGCCTGGAATCTTAGGCCAGCACCTTTAGGAGCTTGTATTTCAATACTGAATTAAAACTAATGACACAAACTACACTGATATAATAAAGACATATTTCCAGAAAAAAAGATGCAAATTTTTGGTAAAGATCTAAGAAAAAGCAATTTAAAATTTTTTATAATAATATGCTTCTTTTTGATATTAGAAAATGATATTTTTAATTTGAGAAAATTATGATTTTGCACAGCTTTGCCAGTAGATATATATATATCAGTATTGAAAAGTCAAGTAAATATGAGCAATTATACACAGTCGTATCAGAATAATATGACCACCTACCATAGTATTGTATGGTAGGTGATCATATTATTCTGATATGACTGTGTATAAAACAGATACCATATAAAAGGTATTTTGTAGATGTATGATAATTTTGAATTGAAATGATACCTCAAAAAACAAAATACTGAAATGACTTAAAATGGTGAAGGACCACTGGAAGTTGGTCAAACAATCCCAGATATGACAATATTCTTTGATCTCCCCATATTATCTCAAATCTATGGCAAAATTTTTAAACAACCCAAGCAATTATCAGAAGACCTGCTCAAGGGCATCCTAAGGGTTATAACTCCTCAAGATGATTACTATATTATACTATCATCTCGACAGAACAGAAGAGTAACAATATCACCTCTGCCTTCAGACCTCATTGCAGTTACAAGGCAGGTATCCATCTCAACTGTGGCTAGAAGGCTTCACAAAGACAGACTCTATTCCCAGTGACTAGTTGTATTCATTCCTATAATATCAAGACAGTGTGTATTATCATGTTCAACATGTCCATCTGAGTGAGGATAAACTATAGCCATGAAAAAATGAACTTTGTCAGCAACGATGTTCAAAACGCTGTTAGGTTCAGAATGGGTATGAGGGCTTACTGTGGTTGCTTGCACCAAATTTTAATCCTTCCATCAGCATGATGCAAAAGTAACCTTGGTTTGTCAGACTAGGTTATCTTTTTCCAGTCCTCCATGGTCCAGTGTCAATGCTCCCATGCCTACTGGTGACGCACTTTCATGTTCTTCGCTAACAACATTTGCACTTGACATGGTAGGTGGCTATTGCAACCCATTCACAATGAGGTCCAATATATGGTGCATTTGGAAATAACCTTCACACTAATGTTTAATTCTGCTGCGATTTCCTGGTTGTGACCTGTCTGTTTGCTTGCACGATTCTCACGTCTCCCTCGATCCTTCTGATCCACAAGCTGTTTTCGTCCACAGGATCACTGATCACCGGTAGTTTTTTGCTTTTCACACCATTCTCAGTAAGCCCTTGAAACTGTTGTGCATGAAGAGCTCAGAAGAATGGCATTTGGGAGATGCTAGAACCAGGATGCCTAGCACCAACTATCATGCTACATTCAAAGTCACTCAGGTCAGTCGTTCTGCCTATTCTCATGCTCAATCAAACTCTGATGCTTGAAGAGCTGCTCTGCCTGATTTATAACTGGCCACTACGTGTTGGAATGAATCATTTATGTGATGAGGGGTGGTGTGTGTACCTAATAAACTGGCATCTCAATGTAGATATTGCTTGTTATGTAGTCAGTACTATGTATGTTAGTCAGTAAAGGATAAAGTTTTAAGAGACTACTGAAAAGATCTACTTGCTTAATAAATAGTAAGATAAAATAAAAAATGGTAACCTCCCATCAAGACTGGATGGCACAGAGTATGGCTCACCTGAACACAGAGCCATAGCTCAATGTCCCATCCAATGGGTGGCAGCCATTCTAAGCCCAATGATGTCCTCTTTCTCACTGAGGACTGAATGAGGGTTAATTGAAAAAATTCTCTATACTGTCCCGGTTGGGACTCAAGCCTGGGATCATCAGATTATGAGTTTGGTGAACTATGAACTGAGCTAACTCCCACCCCACTTACTGGAGATGCTAATTATCAAGAAGTCTCTATTGTTGCTGCTGTCCAAATTGAGATATTTGGAAGAACTTTGCTTTTTCCCCTATTCTTCAATGCATCTGGAATAGAAGAAAAGCAATGTGCTGGAAGAGAATATTGAACACTTTCAGTGAAGAAAATTAAGCACAATGTTGGATGATTTTCAGAAGTTTTTCTCAAAAAATATTTTTTTTCAAGTGAAATGATGAAAGCCAACTCAGCAACATGAACATGTAAAGTTTAAATTTTCTGTAGTAGTTAGAGTTCTAGCTCAGAGGTATTCCAGTCTTTTAGCAGGCTGCATTAGATGTGCTTGTCTTTTTTTTCCTCCTAGCAGGAAGCATAAGGCTTTTTTTCTCCCTGGCATGTGGCATAAGTTGTGTTAATCTTCAGCAGGTTAGATCAGATTTGTCAATCTTTTTTTTAATATTAAAATATTTCATAAAATTTAAATATAATTTTATTCTGTAATTTACATATACATTGGAGACCCCCCCCCCCAACATCAGATAATTCATTTCACAAAATCCATTGTATGTTGAAAGTATCTTAAGCTGAAACCTATAATACATTGATTTCCTGCAATTTATTCCAAACCCTTGCCAGGAGACCCTAACATATAAAATAAGTATTTCTTACATGCTATACTTGATTTTTACGTTGAAAATGAGTATTTAATAAAGATTTAATAAACAGTTATAAAACATTTCAAAATAAAAAACAATAAATTAGCATTTTTCTTAGACTTAAAGTGCAAGACTGATGAAATTGACAGTGGCGTAGTGGTGGTTGGTACGTGGTAATTCAAAATCAACCACAATTAAATTAAGTATATTTCGCAAAAATACACTGTTTACAATGAAAAATCTCATTAAATAGAAGATAAATAAATAATAACAATACCCATTATATCTTTCAAAACAAAGCGGGGATGTTGTTCTGAACAATAACAAAGAAGCTGATTGGTTGAGAACAATCATACAAAAATGTACAAGAGATATTCCATGCAGTGATTGGCAAAAGCTCCACCCATGAGTCTGCAAAATTCTACTGATTCTTCATTCCCTGCTCTATCAGAAAGCCATCCTGCAAATATCATTGGTCCTTAAAATAAAAGCTCTTATGGAAGGTAAATCAGTTCCTGAGAATATCAGATGTTTGACGTTAACAGAAGTTCAGGACCCAGTGTAATCTACGTAAAAAAAAATTCTGAACTTTTTACATATATATGTATCTGTGGCAATCTTTAGTAGCAAGATCGCAGAAAAAATTAGTGATGAAATGATTATTGGATCAGTTGTTTTACAATTTTACATAGATTGCACTCATTGCATTAAGTATAAGCTACAAGGAACAAAATCTTGTTTTCATGCAAAATTGCATTGAAAAAACAAAACAATTACTTTTGGAAACTCAAATTTTCATACATTTTATGTTTAGTTCTGCAATTTTCAGTTTTAAAGAGCTTTGTGTATTGCACAAAATACTTTTGAATGGGATACTTTTCCAACCCTTGTTCTATCTGGATATAGAATTTTCATTTCTTTGAGTGCATGTTCATTCTTGAGTTTTTTCTCCATCTGGGTAGTAAATATTTCTTTTTTTTCCCTCTTGTATGAAAGTTTTTTTAGATGATCTCAAGTGTTGGCATTGACATTTTTTAGAAGTCTCAGTGAGAAAAAGAATTCCTGTAGATGCTTTCCAATTGGCTGAGAATGTTGAAAATTATCTCTGTTATCCCCCACACTGCCTTCATGACAAAGGGGACACCAATGGGCTTAGAAAGATTGTTGTCCATTGGAAGGGATGTTAAGTATACTCCTGTGTGCAGAATATCTACACCCTGTGCAAATTAAAAAGCACACTGGAAAGCTTTGGCAGTGATGTTCCATTCACTTTGTACCAGTTGTCTAGAGTCCCCTTCTCTCACTTTCTCTGAGCTTTATGTCAGTCATTGAACATACTGTGTGCACAAAATAACCACTCGGAGGTAAATTGGTCAAACTTGATTGGCTAAAATTGAGGTTTCAATTTTCAGTTATAACTTTTGTACACTTTATAACTTTGTTATTCTACCTATTTTTGCTCATGTCCAGAGTATATTTTGGGATTTTTTTTTTTCTAAAGTGCATTTTGGTATTACAAGTTGATGATAGGTAACTACTAGTAAAGTTTAAACCTTATGCAGCCATGACCTTGAAAATCATTCAATAGTAAAGAATCACAGGATATGTCCAGTAGACATGGAATTCATAAAATAATAAGATTAAAAATATTGGTTTTGCCATGAGAGGGACTTAAAGTCATTCGAGTCCAATATTGATATGTAAATAAAATACCTAGGCATAAACTGGAAGACCTGTGTACCAATCCCCAGTGATGATGCATAGAACCAGGGGGCCTAGCACCTAATTTCCGACCTCAACTTCTCGTGGTGTAGGCCGTTAGTATCTTTCAAAAGAGATATTCTCTTTTAGAAGGGAACAGAAGGGGAGGGCTGCCTGATCAGTATATCCCACTGATCTGGTCATCTACGGCCACTTTTTTCTTTCTTTTCTGCCCTGCTGGGGAGCAGTGAACTTCACAGGGTTCCGGTGCTGACCATTTACACCCACTAGACTGGTTTAAGACTATGAACTTGATTATGGATTCTGAATTTGCTGTATTGGTGGGTTTCTGTGGAGGGAAAATCTGCTATATTTTTGGTTTGTTTGTGGGATATACTGCGACTTTGTTCACTTGGGGTTATGTTTTATCAGCTGGTGGATAATCCTGAGCAGAGGTTATCACAGGCACCTGAACTCTTGCTTCCACGGGCATTGTCAAATCCTACATTGGAGGAAGTCTTCCAGTGTAGATGGCTTCAGCCTTTAGTAGTGGGGTAACAGGTGTTTGCCCCATGCCTGCAATTAGGGAGCTGTTTGATATTGTTGGCCCTACCTCTCTCAATAAACCTAGTTATTTAAAAATCCTACTAATCATTTTCTCTCTGCAGGTACAGAGAACGTAAGGCATTACATAGAGATTAAATCAATAAATATTTATTCAGCGGAAAAAAATTTTGCCGACATACAGGATTTGAACCCGCATCTCCCAGAAACATGCCAGAGTATTCTTCCAGTTGAACTAATGCCAGTTTGTCTTTTTTCCACTAATTTTAAGACTTAAATCTATCAAGTTTTCTTTAATCAATCTAGTTTTTCGGACCAACCATTGGTGCCATCTATGATCTCCAGTGGCAATTATTACCTTAATATTGCACAGAGTGAGATGGAAATAAATGTCTCATCACGCTATTTAGCATTATTAATGATTTATCAATGCCAAATGAGCAACAGGTAATGCTGTAATTATTCATCTATGTTTAAAACAGATTATTTTCTTGGTATCCTCATGCAAAATTTCCACCATTAAAATTTAGATATTCTCAGCTTGCAAGAGACCAGATGGACAGATAAAGGTCCAATTCTTAAAAATAATCTTAAATCTTTTTTCAGGGAGGAAGATAAAAAGCATCTCCAAGGCATAGGTTTACTTCTCAGCAGGCATGCTAGTGATGCTCTTTTGAGTGCATTAATGAAAGGTTTCTTACATCTAATTTTAAAACAAGCATTATAGACTTGAAAGATCTGTTGTTATGCCTCCACTAAGGATGCCAATGAGGATGAGAAGGATCTTGTTCTAGGGACTTCAATGTTAAAGTTGGTACTGACTCTGACCTTTGAGGAGGGGTAATAGGCCCTTTTGGTATTGATAGCTGCAAACACAATGGGCAACGTCTCCTACAGGGAAGTAAATTTAATGGTTTGAGAATAACACTTATTACAAACTCTGCAACATGCATAATTACACATGGGTTTCACCAGATGGGCTGCATAAGAATGAATGATTATGTATTAATTAACAGCAAATGGACTAGTTCTATTAGGAAGGTTGTTCATATATGGGAGCTGAAATTGAAACTGACCATTACCTTGTTAAAAATGTCTTGCAACTTAACCCTTCCAAGGTCCAGCTATTTTTTCACTCTGATCAGGCAAAAAAACATTAGAACTTTTTTGCCAAATAACTAATGAAAGAAATTGTGGCATGTTATATGCCAAATTAATCAGCATTTAATTCTGGATTTTCTGAAAATAAAATATTTAATAAAAAAGGCCAGTTTTATCTTAATATGACTTTTTTAGAGTCATCTAGTAGAAAAAAATGTATCTTGCAACACAAATAGAAATTTTAAATATTAAAGAGCACAGTGGGATAAAACTTATTTTGATTCTACACAAATAAATACTGTACATTAAAATTATTCTATGTTCGATAATGCCATCTTGGACCAGTACAACGCCTTGAGTATTACAAATGGCGTATATCGATTCTAATTATGACAATTATGTCACTTACCCATTTTAGGGCCAGTACATCCCTTTCTATTATCATATATTTCAGACATAGATATATCTTTAAAACCAGCTATTTATCACTTATTATTACTAACTAACATACTATCTTTAACAACCAGCAAAGAGTACTATAGTTAAGCAATTCAAAAGGATAATATTACCACAAGCTTGTACGTAGGCTGGAACAACTGCATCAACAAATGTTAAACTTGGTCCCAACAAAACTATCGTATTTTCCAACTTGTGCGACCAGTCCTATTATACCATATATACCAGCAACGATGGATGCATATGCTGCCGCTTTTCACTTAACACTTAAGTTTGTATGAACAGTCCTATCATATCACAAACGGCTACACTGATTACCTCTGCACGTTTCCACATGCTCGTAACTGTGGATTATTCGGACTTGGTTTCGTTTTCTCCATTACCTTCCAATGTCCGCCATAATACCGATGCATTCAGTTCACATTTATCTATTCTGTTCTTCAATGTGGAGCATTTATAAACTATTACATATGCTGGTATAACTTACTTTTGTACTCATTGCTCTGCACTGGAACTATGGCATCTTTTAGCATGAACAAAATTATAACTTCCAACAACAGTCATTAAAAGTTTTAAATAACATTAAAAACATTAAAAGCTTTGGCCTAACTCAACTCTACCTCAAAGAGTCGTACTTTATTTCCCTTCAGTTGTTCCAGCCTACGTACAAAGCTTGCGGTAATATTATCCTTTTGAATTGCTTTAACTAGTACTCTTTGATAGTTGTTAAAGATAGTACGTTAGTTAGTAATAATAAGTGATAAATAGCTGGTTTTAAAGATATATCTATGTCTGAAATATATAATAGAAAGGGATGTACTGGCCCTAAAATAGGTAAGTGACATATAATTGTCAAAATTAGAATAGATATACGCCATTTGTAATACTCAAGGCATTGTACTGGTCCAAGATGGCATTATCGAACATAGAATAATTTTATTCTACAGTATTTATTTGTGTAGAATTAAAATAAATAGAAATTTATTTAAAATACACTAACAGACAGAAATGATTATAATGCACGTGAATAGAAAGGCTATTTCTAAATAACAAAAAAATTAATTTTTGTTTGAAGTAAACATTTCTTTCATTATGTAATTTTTTCTCAGTACCATACTTTGAGAAAAGTCCAGGCATGTTGCAGAGTCCAATAAACAAGTCAACTTTAGAATATTTTTAATAAATAACTAATCAACAGAAAAGGTCATGTTATATACCAAATTTTACTGAAGTGAAAAATATGAACATTGCATTAACATATTATTTTTAACAACACTTTTTACAGTGGTATACTGAAAAAATAGGTACATATTTCATAATTTCTTCTAAAATCTTCCATTTTTAAAAATAGCAGTTTTTTCTTAATCTTTAGATTTTCGAAAATTTAAGGAAAAATATGTTGATAATAATCAAATCAAACTTTTAAGCTTAAATCAGGAGATTGCTTCAATACAGAGTAACTTTAACAAACAAATTGGCAATACCCTATAGCACTTCTAAAATATGGCAATCAGATTGAATTATTTATATTGTAGTTTAATAAAATATGCATCAAATGAAAAAAGAAAATATTTTTCAAGCTTGAATAACATATCTTTAAAAGATATATGTAAGAAAATTTTCAAATGGCAATTTGTTTTTTAAATCGAAGTTTCATGTATTGTACAAAAAATGTCTAGAGACATCTGACCCAGGAAGGGTTAAGTGTTGTGCTAAGGATAAAAAAGGTACCTTTAATTCTGAAGCTCTGAAAGACCTAGTTAAAACTAAAGCTCACTATGATAGGTTACTTAGTCATTATGAGAGCCATGGTTTGCTTACTACTGAAGTTTAGGAAGAATGGGACCATTGTAAGCAGGCTTTTCTTGAAACTAACATTACTTTTTTAGGAAAAAAGGGGCAGAGGATGCAAAATTACTTGAGTGATAATGAACTTGAGCTTATTTCAGAAAGAAAGAACTATAGGAATGTCCTTAATCAATACCTTACTACTCCTAATAGAAAGCTTTACAGAGAGCTTAATAAATGCAAAAAAGATCAGTTCGCAACTGATAAGAATCTTTGCCTCGATGGCTTGGCTGACACAGCCGAGTAAGCAGTCAGATGCACAACAGCAGAGAGCTGTTGTGCATCTGACTGCATCAAGTTAATTTTTTGTGCAGTAAAAAATGGACAGGTATACAGGGGTTGAAGGATAAACAAGGGAAGGTTATTGAAGGTGAGGATTCAGTTATGGCAAGGTAGGCTCAGCATTTCAGTGATTGTTCTAAACAATGTGGTTAAGTTCTCCTCCCATTCTTTGCAATAATGCTAGATGCATTACTAGCATTAATGTTGTCCCTAAAACAGTCTGAAATTATTTTGGCAAGTCTAAACTTAAACTACATAAATCCCCAGGGATAGATTAAATTACTACTGCTTAGAGCTGGGGATGTTTCTGTTATCACATAGATGACTGAAATTTTGAATATCTTTTATGGTAGACATTGTTCCTAAGGTTTTACAAGAGCTATTATTATCATCTCCATTTTTAAAAAAGGTGATCACATTTCTTGTGATAAGTATAGGGGATTAGCCTACTTTCTGTTCCAAGTAAAAATCTTTGCATGATTGTACTTAACAGAATTGCATCTTATTACGGTATGCTATGGGTTTTACATTGTTGCTCAAATGCATCAGTGATGCAATGGAGCAACAATATAAAACATGTAGAACATATGTAATAAGACACAATATTCACTCTTCTGGAATAGTTGTGATCTAGACTGGAAATCTAAATATATTGGCTAATGTGAGCAGCAAATCATAGATTCCAAATACCATATTTCACCTCTCTGTGCCACTTTCAAACTGATGTTAACCTTGCAACAGAATCCTCACCAAGAATGGCAAAATTAAGAACATATGTGAATTCATAATAACATGGATCTATCACTACCCATTACAGGACAACAGACTCACCTACATATCGGATATCAACCAAAGGGAAAAACCAAAGTCATTTTGTAGATAATAATTCCAACTAATTGTCTCAGCTTTTCTGACCATTATAGGGAATATAGAATAATAATAATTTAAATCTGCATTGTGACTTAAACTACCTTTTAGTGTATTATATTGATATATTACACAATTAAAAGGACCTTCTTGCTCAGAAACTAATTAAAAATAACTTAAAATTCCCTGTCATTGAGCAATAAAATTTTAAAGTTTATCCTTCAAAATATTTCTATGTTATAAAATTAATGCTACAAGACAAAGTCTTCAAATTCATAAACTCCTGACAAAAATCTCCACTCTACTCAGAAAGAAATTTCTCATATCAATATTTTCAGGCCTTAAAAAACATTAGAAACACCCGACATTATTATTACTTTAGCTGACAAAACTTGTCAGTTTGCTATAATGGACAAAATGACTATGATGCCAAAGTTTTGGACTTTATAAATAGCTCTCACTATACCAGTCTAAATATTGACACCACCACTGGCATTAAAAACAAGGTTTGCAGGCTAAAAAACAACAGGTAGCTCCCCAAGGATCTTAAGAAGAGTGCAGTGCCATTCAACTGTCAGGCACCATGAATGTTCATTCAATGCAAAGTGCACAAAGATAATTACCCTATTCAGCCACTAGTGTGCAAAAGATCACACTCCCTAACTTTCTTTCTTGAAAAGAAATTTTCAAAATTTTTTGTCCAGCTTCATTTGTGATCACCCATTTTCTATAAAATTGATGGCAGAATTTCTCGACAGACTCAAGGATCTGTCCATTCCTCCCAAGAGAAAATTAGTCACACTTGACGTAATATCCTTATTCCCATCCACTCCAGTTTTTGATGTTGTCATGTTATTTCAGAAAAAAATTATTGAAGTACAAAAATTTTCCCTTCCTGAAATGACCACCATTCACAAGGCTCTAAAACTTGTCACTGAAAACAACTATTTCCAGTTTGGCAACCAAATTTACAGTGGGCTCACCCCTTTCCGGCATCCTGTCCAAGATTGACCTTCAAGATCTAGAAACAAAATTATTCAACTCGGCAGCAACTTTACCCATCTTCTGGTGTCACTGTCAATGATATATTTTTAATTTGGAATGGCAGCAATGAGCAATTAAACTGCCTTATTAATTCTGCCAACAATATCTACCTTACGATGTGTTTTACGAAGGAGGAGAAAATAGCAGTGCCATACCCTATTTAGATGTTTTCATCCAAAACGATGATGCAGGAGCCTTGACATCAGTATACCGTAAAGCCCATCTAAGTCCCCTCCATCATACGTGTGGGCTCATGTACCCCATGAGCGTACAAAATTGCAGCCTTCCATTCCCTCACCCATAGTCTTCACCATATCTTCAAAGAGCAGTTGCTTAAAAAAGAACTTCAAAACATCCATTCCACTGCTGTGTCCCATGACTACAATGCAACAACAATAGAAAAGCTAATCAATAAATATATAAATGAAAACAGAAGAGAATTGACTCTCCCAATCATAGACTCTGAACATGCAACCTTTGCCGGACCTTTATCTTACATTACTGGCCTATGCGAATCAGTCTGCAAGTTACTCAGAGCCCAAAATATCAAAATTGTTTTCAGTCTTGCTTCAAATCTGAAGAAAATTATCAAAAGGGACAGAGACAAAATTAGTCTACTTCAAAAATCGGGCATATACCGATTTCCACTACATTTGCCAGATAATTCCATTGTCTACTACATCGGAAAAACCATATGTTCTTTACAAGAGAGGTTCACAGAGCATCAAACAGATGTCAGCCAAAACAAACTAATGACAGTCGCTGCTGAGCTAGCAGTACAACATGCAGCAACCATAGACCGGGAGCATGCCACACTGTTTGCATGTGCACGAGGCTATTGGAACAATGACCTCACCCATCCCCACCTGCCCTTCATGACATGTGGAACGAAGGTGCCAAGTGTGGAAGCATCTCAGAAACAACTGACTCCATGGGCTGTTCGCAAGGTGCTGTAATAAGGGTGTACCAAGAATGGACCGCTGGCACAGTGAGTAGCCTCAAAGGTCATCAGCCCCAGAGAAGAATGTCGCCTCCATCGACTGATAAAGGGCAATCGACGTGCAACAGTGCAGCAATTGACCACTCAAATGAATGCTGGGTCACCCACATGTGTCTCCAATAACAGTAGAGCAAACCCTGTTACGCATGGGTCTCTGAAATCGACACTGTGTAAAGGTGCCCATGTTAACCAAGGTCCATCGGCAATGATGCCTGCAGTTCGCACAGGACTAGTCATTGGACAGTGGAAGAGTGAAAAAAGGTTGCCTTCTCCAATGAATCAAAGTTTCTACTCCACAGAAGTGATGGGTGGTAGCAGATACGGTGTCAGACACACAAGAACCAACACCCAGACACGCTTGTCAGTCAAGTACAGGCCAGCAGTGTGCATGTCTGTGGGATGTTTTCTTGGTATGACCTGGGACCACTGGATGGGTCCCTGAATGCCAATGGCTACCTGTCTATCCTCGCTGACCACATGCATCCCTTCACGTTGAACATTTATCCTGGTGGTGATGGTGTCTACCAACAGGATAATGCACCCTGCCATGTCGCTAAGGCGGTGCGTGACTGGTTCCAGGAACACAACAGCAGTGTCTCCATTCTCCCTTGGCTGGCAAAATCGCCCAACCTCAATTCCATAGAGCACTTGTGGGACCATTTGGATTGACAGGTTCAGTGTGCAGACCCACAACTACATCATCTACGGAACCTCCGTGTGAACTATTCATTTCATATTCCAGTGTGCCCATGGACAAAGATATAGAAAACCCTCATGCTGATTATTAATCTGGATTATTGTTAATTTGATCACTCCTTAATGAGGTTGAAAAAGCATTTAAAAAATAGAATTACATTATAATTTTGTATGAAAGACAATAATGACACTGGTCTTGCCAAATTAGTTTGTCTATTTTTTACATTCACTTGTACAATCTCAATCTTACTATAGTACAAAAACAAACTGAATATAAAAATATAACAATATATTCGACAGTTTATTTACAATGAAGTACTAATACTAAACTATAAAAGAAATTACTCAAGCAAACCATGGTGTCCTGTAATGTCACTTAACTCATGACACAGAGGTTCTCTGTTCAAAACCAGGCTCTTTAAAACTTCCAGGCCTCATTCACAGAGGTATTACAATTGTCTCATTTTAGCCATGGGGTTTATGGGAATTATCATTCTGCACTCTTATTCTGTGGGGGGAAGAGGATCCACTAGGCAACTAGTAGGGAACAGGTAAAATCATCCCTAGACATTCAGCATTTTCTTTAACATGCACAAGGTATGGGTCTTCTCTACCTAGGGCACAACTTCAAATCCCTTAGTCCATAATTCCCACTAAGAAAATTTTACAACAAAAAAGTTCTGAAGGTAAGCTACAGTATGTTTACATTTTGCATGAATATCTTTTTTACAGATACCATAATGGCTTGTGGTTTGTTCAAGTAATATTGAAAGATGATTCATTTAACATTCTTTCATTAATTACATGGTACGAGATAAGAAGTCTCCCACAATCAGATCATCTAATACCCATAATACTATGCAAACACCTAATATCAAGAGCATTAAGTTTCTTGTTATCTTACTTAAAAGGATTGTAAATTAGTATTATTTTCATCATAATATTTCTTTGTTTATAATATGACTGGAAAGTTATAAGGTGTTAGTCATGGTAGGAGTTTAAATGATAAGGCTGGGAAAACTGGCAATAGCATTTCTACATATCAATCTACTGGCAAAAAGTAAAAAAAAAAAGAATTTAAGAGATCTCAAAATCATGTTCAATTAAAAAAGAAGCAATAGTAGTTAAGTTGCACACTATCACATTTTTCCTTTTAGGCAATGCTTCCTTTTTTTAGGGTCCTCGACTATTATTTTTCATTCTACATTGATCCATAAATCCCATGATATTAAAAAAAAACATTAGCAACAATAGAATCTATTCCATACACATTGCCAAATAGCATGTAAAGAAAAACACACCAACATGGAGAACCACTCCAGATAAACTGATCTTTAATGTAAAAGTTCAGTGTTAAAGATTAAAATGTTTTTTGGATGGACTTATTTTTACGTGGAATTTTCTGACCTCCAAAAATTAGGGAATTCCCCAGACCAAGGTCATTGGGTCCAAAGAATTTCATCACTGCCTCCATCTTATTAATATATATATTTTATTAGCATTTATTTAGAATTTCAAATTTGGCATAGACAATAATGGATTTTAATTTTGCACATGCTCTACCTTTAAAAACTGAACCAACAATTGCATGGATCAATCTGAACTTTGGCCTATCTTGAATTTGAACTACATACACAATCTGCAAACACTTTTGGAAATTAAATAATACATTATGCTACCTGAAATTCAGGAAACTTCCATCAAACAGATTTTAAGATCCATAATTTTCGGAAAATTATCTGTAATAATTTAAAATCAACCATGAGGAATCATGGCTAAAACAGTATATCACATTAGAACTTGAGCTTTAACCTAAAAATTCGAAATGTAACTTGTACACTGTTCTTTCCATTTCTTATGGCAACTCCAATGCCTGTATTTTAACCCTAGAATTTAAAATTTAAATTTAACAAAATTCAAAAAAGTTACGATTTGTCTTCTGTTAAACTTGTGTAAGCTATCAACCTTAGATATCTTTTTTGCGTAATTTTAACTATAAATCTGCTTTTAAAGATTGAAGTATTGCACATGGTTTTTCATAATCTTATCTTTACACATTTTTTTCAGTAGTGCTAGTTTACAGCTAAATACAATTTTTTGTAAAATAATTTAAAGGTCAGTAAGGAGACCAACATTGCCATCTCCTTAAAACTTACTTGTAGAGATATGAAAGCTATACATACTGCCAAGTTTGAAAATAACTTACCCAGTAAGCCACAAAACTACAAAGTTGGTATTGAGTGGTGAGCTTGGAAGAAAACAAGCTACTTCTCCACATTAGTCTACGTAAAATTTAACTATAAGGAGTGCGACACTTCCATTTCAAACGTCAATGGCTATCGCATGCCAATGAACTTGCAAGAATGCTACATTAGATTAAGGCTACGATGCTAATACACTTGTACTATTCGTTTCTGTCTGTTTTTGAATTATTAGCATGCTAGGTTAATTATCAACTGATTGCAATTACACGGTACGAGAAACACAATGTTCATCCACAAGTATTATTAAATACCGTCACATAAAATTACTCCTCCCTGCCGCAGTGAGCTTTCAAGATGGCGTTGTTTTAAGACATGCGCGTTTGAAGTCTTCCGTGCATTTCATACGAAAAATTACTGTAACCTTATTCTGTGAACACATCCCCAAGTTTCTATCTAATCAGATTATTGCAATTTAATGCATGCTTTTAATTTTATACATGCATTTAGGCAAAACTACATAAGAGCTTGGGATATACTACTCCAAAGATGCCTTAAAGTTCATTAAATATTCCCCTCTGCGAAAACAAAATAGGGTACACCATAATATTTTTCGCCAACAGATGGCACCAATTGCGTGTGTACAGTCAATAATTTATATACATATAATTTTATGAATTTCACCATAATCCCTGTGGAATATAGAATGAATAATGAAATAGGTAAAAACAGGAAAAAAACGAAACAAGCTAAAAAAGAAAAACAAATTTCAAATTGATATACTTTGCATTTGCTTTTGTATTGACGTAAAACATGAAAAAAAATTTAATCGTCAGAATCTTCAAAATTTGTTCCTTTAATTTAATATTGTCAGTTTAGAATACTTTTATAATTAAATTTGAATAATTTACATTTGTTTGTTCTAATTTATACTTGTTGAAATAATTTATACTTGTTGAAATAATTTATACTTGTTTCTTCTCGCCACCAGTTTGACCGAGTAGTAACTAATTTGTTAAATGAAGAGAGCAAATAGGGAGAAGCGCCCTCGCTAGAGGAGGTTAACCAGTGACGACTCGTAAGTTTCTAAATATATGAGCTAGTATATTTTTACACAGAGAGAAACCGACTATTCAGAAGGGAACATGCTCAAATAGTAGTACCCTAAAACACGCGCAGTCCACTACTTGTAGATTTGAGTACCAACTTTAGCCATGGATATGGAAGGAGAACTGGATGGCGCACTCCAAATACAGCTGTAAGAAACTTGAACAACAATTCGAGTTTTCTCGAAGCTCTCTTATGCAAAACAAATTCCGCCAGAGGGCGGACAAACACTCAACAAACTAGAGGTCCTGTATAGTTAGAATCTAACATCCCTCTTTAAAAACTGGGCCATTTTATAAAAGGATCCTTGGCCCTCGTGGCCGAGTGGTTAGCACGCTTGGCTACTGATCTAAGGGACCTGGGTTCGAACCCCGGATTAGGCATGGATTTGTGTCGTTTTTCTGCTGAGGTCCTGCCATCCTCTCACATCTCCTACTATGGCATATAAACTGACAGGCTCCTGTCAGACCTCTGTGGCAAGCAGCTGCTTGAGGGGGTATTTATTTTTTTATTTTACACTGTATAGTTAGAGACTGACCTTCTTCTTCTTATACATCCTTCTTTCTAAGCTGGACCTATTTGTAAAGGGGGTCTCCCCTTCTTCTTCTTTCACATCCATCTCTATTCTGGACCTCTTTGTAAAGAGAGCCTCGGCTCTCTTATCATCAGGTCCACTGGCAAAGTGAGCAGAGGGTGAGTATCTGGGGGTCTCCCCATCTCGGTGATTTCCTGCCATTGGTTGATTGAGTCACGTGGTTTATGGGCGCCATGTTTTGTCATACCGTGATACGAAAACCTATGAGTTAGTGTGCGTACCAAGTTAAAACTTCTTATTTGTTACTGTTTAATATATTTCTATCGACTTTTTGTCTATAAAGGCTGTTTATTTAATTAATGCCTCACTGCGCTGCATTTGGGTGTAAAAATTTCACTCAAAGAAATAAATTAATGAATATTTTTTTCCGAGAAACTCCATCAGAAGACGGCAATCGGCTGCAAAAGTGAAATAAGCTAACTGAAAACCAACAGATAATTTCTCTTAAGGTTCGTTTGAAAACGAGCTAATGTTTTCACTTTGTCGTCTGCCTATGCCAATATTTGTTCGTCTGTCTGTCCGTCTCTCTGTTAACTGCTCTCTATTCATCTGTTTGTCCGTATATTTCATTCAATTTTGATACTTTTAGGGCTAAATGAAAAATTCTTTTTGGTTTGGATAGGTGTGGAACAAATATTGCAATTCGCAAATTTTGAAAATTTTCATTAGCTTTAATAACGTCCTCTAGCGATGGGAAAAAAAATGGAAAATGCCAAAATTTCAAACGAATACTGCAAACAAACTATTAACACTGGAAATCTGAAATTTTGGTAGTAGAATATTACGATCAGAAGGTTTAAATGGCAACAAGGCTTTGCCGTCTTAGCTAAAAGGGGGTGCGAAAATGAAACTTTTTTAAGAGATAAACGAAAGAATATATATATATTGTTTTACAGGCACTAACAAAATATCAATGATTTGAACAATATTTGATAATCTCAGGGTCACCTGTAGACGTTTAAACGTATATAAATCAATAAATGTTTTTATGAAAAAGCCGGCGTTATTTTAAAAGGGCAGAATATTCTGGCATGTTTCTGGAGAGATGCAGGTTCGAATCCCATATGTTGGCAAAATTTTTTTCCACAGAAATCTGAATATTTACATTTTTTGAAAACCCTATTATTAGAATTTCTAGTGTTAGAGAGTGCTAAAGGCGGTAAATAAAAGCTCTAGAGGCGACCTCTAGCGGTGGAAAAATCTGAAAAAATACCAAATCTTTAAATAAATATTGCAAACGATCTATTTTTGCTAGAAACTTAAATTTTTGGTCATAGAGTGTAATGATCAACTGGTTTACCCTAATAGTAATGATTTGTCCGGTTGGTAAAATGCAACTTTTGTGCTTTAAGAGATAAATGAAAAACTTTTTTTGCACGTTACACGCACTAATAAAATATTTATAGTTTATTTTCTCAATTATACAGTAGTTCGACTTTCCACTGTCAGAAGGTACTGAAAGTGTAAAAAAAAAGAAGAACGCATATGGAAATCTCATTTTCAAAGAGAATGAAGTTCTTCCTTTTCCTACTTTTTCACTCTTTAAAAGGTTTAATTATGGATGTTCGTGTTGTTTTTCTACTGAGGTCCCACCATCCTCATGGACCTACTACTATGGCGTATAAACTGACAGGCTCCTGTCAGACCTCTGTACAAACAGCTGCTTGAGGGTTTATTTATTTATTTTTTAATATATGATAAGAAAAATGCTCATAGTTGTATTTTATTATTAATTTTAAAACAAAAGTATTTGACTTTTAGTTCCTAAATTTAAAAATTTGCTTTTCTCTCACTCCTCTGAAAATACTGGGTAGATAATTGCTGTCAGTGGAATTTCTACCATAACAAAACTCTACACGCCGAAATTTCTACCATAAACTAACCACTTGAAACATTTGTTAAAAGTTTTGCAGTTTCGATATTTAGTGATCTATAATGACATAAATTAAAACTAAAACTAACTTTTAAAATGCGAATTACATTTCATTAGTAAACAACTAAAAAAGCGATTTCTAATTATCTCTTAAAACAAAACCATTCCGTTTCTTACTTACCTTGAGCTTAGGATCAACTCATTGTTGTCAGTGAAATTTTCAAGACTGTCATATTCCACGACCAAAATTTCAAATTTTTAGCATAACTACGTGATTTGCAATATTCGTTTTAAATTTTGGGATTTTCGGTTTTTTCACCGTTAGAGGGCGAAATTATAGCTTTTGGGAAATTCGCAAAATGCAAATTGTAATATTTCATCAATATCTGTCCAACCCAGAAAGAATTTTAATTTATCTCTAAAAACACACATTTTTCTGTTAAAACAAAAAAAAAAGTTGCCTTCACCTCCTCCCCCCTGGATCTAAAGGGTCAAGTGATTGTTGTCAATGGTAACTTCGTAACCTTCACATTTCAACACCAAAATTTCAACAATAACTTCTAACATAACTACCGTACATCGTTTAGAATATTCGTTTGATATTTTGGAATTTTCAACTTTTTCGACCGTTAGAGGGCGCAGTTATAACTTTTGGGAGATTCGAAAAATGCAGATTGTAATATACCAGTAATACCTATCTAACACAAAAAGAATTTTTTATTTATCTGTATAAACAAAAAAAGTTAGATATCTATAGACAGACAGACAACAAAGCAAAATTATATTTCTCTTTTTTAACAAGAAAAAAAATCCTAAAATTTACTTTTCCTTTTTAACCGTTTTCTAAAGTACTTCCAATCATGAACACTGAAATCTGTATCAAATATTTCCCTACCCTTTTCCGGAACCCATAAGTACAGTGCAATACCATTCAGCTATGCACGCTAAACAATCCGAGAGACGACAAAACATGTCGTCCATTTTGAGATGACCAACCTCTACCTATACAGGGCCTCTACTTTCTGACTGCTTGATATATATTTCACAGCGTTTAAATTTTTACAGCTTTACCAGATGGTAAAATTTACATTCCACATGTCGTTTAAGGATTTTTCTTTTTTCCAATTTCCTTATACTAATCATATTTTTTGCATCGGAATAAATTTTTGTTTCGTTATATTGGCATTCATTAAAACAAAAATAAAACATTTTGAGATTAAAATAAATATTAAATTGTCCAGTGTGGAAAAAATTTCTTTATACTGACATTTCGTTGTTCTCGGTTCGTTATACCAAAGTTTTACTGTATATTTGTGGAAAAAATTGAGTAATACTGATATGTGTGACCCGAATCCATGCCTCCCAATTACATGCCAAATGTTTAACCCACTAAACTACCACCCGCGCGGCAATTTATCCACTAATGCAGGCATGGCCAACATGCCCCCCCCCGGCCGGATCCGGCCCGCGTAATGAATTTATGTGGCCCGCGAACAATTTTTCAATATTAGCATTTAACTTCTAGTAATTAATCGAATGAATTCTCGATACTTCTATATTTTTTAAAAAAGATTCCGTTATAAAGAATTAAAACTTTTATACTCATCTGTACTCGATATGATCTGTTTGATGATTGAATGATTTACATTTGGAGGCTGTGTTAAGAATAGCTACTACAAGTATAGAACCAGATATTAAAAAAATAATAAGCGATGCAAACCGCCTCAACACGTCGCATTAGTTATTATGTTAATTTGTTGTATTGATTTACTTACAATTATTCATAAACAAATTTCATAATAAAATTTTGTTTACTTAAAGAAATAAGTGTTTTGCTTAACATTTTTCAATTTTAATATTTCGTCCGGCCCGTGAAAATATTTTTTTTTTCCAATCCGGCCCGGGGGCAAAAACAGTTGGCCATGCCTGCACTAATGGGTGCTTTTAAATCTTCACGACTTGTCCCTCATGACGCCATCTATGATCGAGAAAGGCAACTTTTTAATATTGCTCAGATTAAAGTCACTCACTCCGAAGCGCTATTTAATCCAAAAATCAGTGAATAAAAAATACACAGATTAACTGTTGACATGGAATGGTTAACAACAGGTAATCTGAATATTTAATATTGACCTATTATTCCATTAACAACACTTTAGTGTGAATGACTTCCATACTGAGCAAATTTGGAAAGTTATCTTTCCCGATAGATGCCGCCATAAAGGACAAGGTTCGGAATATTTAAATTTCAAAATTAGTGAATAAATGACGGCGTTGATGATATTTTAATGCCTAGCAAAAAACTGACATGTAATTGGGAGGTGAGTTGGAACTCATCGATGAAACTAATATTTTCCGCATAAACCCATTTTAGACATTTCGAATAACCTGCTTAAAATTGAACTAAAAATGCCTGAGATGCCAAAAACGTATCAAAGGATCTTTAACTTTCAATATATATTTTCATTTCAAAATGAATGTCATTGGAGAAAGAGGACACAGATGGATTTGGAAAGGCTGCCGTCCAAAGGATGGGAAGTTAAGCCGTTGCACCGTTCACATGAGAGCTATACCCTGTGCACGTTAAAGAATCAGCTGGATAGTCTTGATGGGAGACTTCCATCTGTCTCTTAATACTTGTCCAGTGGGTCGCCTTCGCTCAATCTTCTATGAGGCCTTCACAGAAATAATACTAAGAAATAACTTAAGCAGAAATCTTTAATTATTTAAATCCTCAACTAATAAAACCGTGAAAATTCTTTATGAAGATTTTCTTCCTTATATCACCCATGAATTTTATATATGAAAATAATCTCTGACACATGTCTCATATATGGAATATCTGAACTGTGAGTCTCATATATGGAATATCTGAACTGTGAGTCTCATATATGGAATACCTCAACTGTGAGTCTCATATATGGAATATCTGACCCGTGAGTCCCATATATGGAATATCTTACTCATAATATCTCTCTCATATATGACCCATGTGTTTCATATATGGAATATCTGACCCATATATCTCTTCCATGTATGACCCATGAGTTTCATATATGAAATATCTGACCCATAAGATTTCTTTCACACACGACCCATGAGTCACATATATGGAATATCTGACCCAAAATATCTCTTCCACACACGACCCATGAGTTACATATATGGAGTATCTGACCCATAATATCTCTTCCACATATGACCCATGAGTTACATATATGGAATATCTGACCCATAATATCTCTTCGGTATATGACCCATGAGTTTTATATATGGAATATCTGACCAATAACATCTCTTCCACATGTAACCCATGAGTTTCATATATGGCATATCTGGCCCATAATATCTCTTCCACATGTGACTTACGAGTTTCATATACGGAATATCTGACCTATAATATCTGTTCCACATGTGACCCATGAGTTTCATATATGGAATGTCTGACACATAATATCTCTTCCACATATGACCCATGAGCTACATATATGGGATAACTGCCCCATGATATCTCTTCCACATGTGACCCATGAGTTTCATATATGGAATATCTGACCCATAATATATCCTCCACATGTGACCCATGAGCTTCAAATATGAAATATCTGACCCATAATATCTCTCCCATATGTGACACATGAGATTCATATATGGAAAATCTGACCCATAATAACTCTTCCTCGTGTGACACCATGAGTTTCATATATGGAATGTCTGACCCATAATATCTCTTCCGCATGTGACCCATGAGTTTCATATATCGAATGTCTGACCCATAATATCTCTTCCACATGTGACCCATGAGTTTCATATGTGGAATGTCTGACCCATTATATCTCTTCCACATATGATCCATGAGCTTCATATATGGAATATCTGACCCACAATATCTCTTCTGCATATGACCCATGAGTTTCATATATGGAATATCTGACCCATGATATCTCTTCCACATGTGACCCATGAATTTTATATATGGAATATCTGACCCATAATATCTCTTCCACATATGACGCATGAGCTCCATATATGGAATATATGACCCATGTTATCTCTTCCACATATGACCATGAGCTTCATATATGGAATATCTGACCCATAATATCTCTCCCATATGTGACCCATGAGTTTCATATATGGAATATCTGACCCAAAATATCTCTTCCGTACATGACCCATGAGTTTTATATATGGAATATCTGACCCATAATATCTCTCCCATATATGACCCATGAGTTTCATATATGGATTATCTGACCCATATTATCTCTTCGGTATATAACCCATGAATTTTATATATGGAATATCTGACCCATAATATCTCTTCCACATATGAGCCATGTGTTTCATATGTGGAATATCTGACCATAATATCTCTTCCACATATGACCCATGAGTTACATATATGGAGTATCTGACCCATAACATCTCTTCCACATATGACCCATGAGTTACATATATTGAATATCTGACCAATAATATATCTTCCACATATGACCCATGAGCTTTATATATGGAATATGTGACCCATATCTCTTCCACATATGACCCATGAGATTCATATATGGAATAACTGACCCATAATATATCTCCCGTATATGACCCATGAGCTACATATATGGAATATCTGACCCATAACATCTCTTCCATATGTGACCCATGAGTTTTTATATATGGAATATCTAACCCATAATATCTCTTCCGTATGTGACCTATGAGTTTTATATATGGAATATCTGACCCATAATATATCTTCCATATGTGACCCATGAATTTTATATATGGAATATCTGACCCATAATATCTCTTCCATATATGACCGATGAGTTTTATATATGGAATATCTTCCACATATGAGACATGTGTTTCATATATGGAGTATCTGACCCACAATATCTCTTCCATATGTGACCCATGAGTTGCATATATGGAATATTTGACCCATAATATCTCTTCATGTGACCCATGAGTTTTATATATGGAATATCTGACCCATAATATCTCTTCCACATATTACGCATGAGCTTCATATGTGGAATATCTGACCCATAATATCTCTTCCACATATGACCCATGAGTTTCATATGTGGAATATCTGACCCATAATATCTCTTCCACATATGACCCATGAGCTTCATATATGGAATATATGACCCATATTATCGTGGCCGAGTGGTTAGCGCGCTTGGCTACTGATCTACGGGACCTGGGTTCGAGCCCCGGGTAAGGCATGGATGTTCGTGTTGTTTTCTGCTGAGGTCCTGCCATCCTCTCAGATCTTCTACTGTGGCATATAAACTGACAGGCTCCTGTCAGACCTCTGTGGCAAGAAGCTGCTTGAGGGGGTATTTATTTTTTTTTTATTATCTCTTCCACATATGACCCATGAGTTTCATATATGGAATATCTGACCCATGAGCTTCATATATGGAATATCTAACCCATAATATCTCTCCCATATATGACCCATGAGCTTCATATATGGAATAATAATAATAATAAATACCCCCTCAAGCAGCTGCTTGCCACAGAGGTCTGACAGGAGCCTGTCAGTTTATATGCCAAAGTAGAAGGTCTGAGAGGATGGCAGAACCTCAGCAAAAAAACGACACATACATCCATGCCTTACCCGGGGCTCGAACCCAGGTCCCTTAGATCAGTAGCCAAGCGTGCTAACCACTCGGCCACGGGACGGCATATATGGAATATCTGACCCATAATATCTCTTCCACATGTGACCCACGAGTTTCATATATGGAATGCCTGACCCATGATATCTCTTCCACATGTGACCCATGAGCTTCATATATGAAATATCTGACCCATAATATCTCTCCCACATTTGACACATGAGATTCATAAATGGAATATCTGACCCATAATATCTCTTCCTCATATGACACCATGAGTTTCATATATGGAATGTCTGACCCATAACATCTCTTCCGCATGTGACCCATGAGTTTCATATATCGAATGTCTGACCCATAATATCTCTTCCGCATGTGACCCATGACTTTCATATATGGAATGTCTGACCCATAATATCTCTTCCGCATGTGATCCATGAGTTTCATATATGGAATATCTGACCGATAATATCTCTTCCACATGTCACCCATGAGTTTCATATATGGAATGTCTGACCGATAACATCTCTTCCATATGTGACCCATGAGTTTTATATATGGAATATCTGACCAATAACATCTCTTCCATATGTGACCCATGAGTTTAATATATGGAATATCTGACCCATAATATCTAATCCACACACGACCCATGAGTTACATATATGAAATATCTGACCCATAATATCTCTTCCACACATGACCCATGAGTTTCATATATGGAATATCTGACCCATAATATCTCTTCCACATATGAGCCATGTGTTTCATATGTGGAATATCTGACCCATAATATCTCTTCCACATATGACCCATGAGTTTGATATATGGAATATCTGACCCATAATATCTCTTCCACATATGACCCATGAGTTTTATATATGGAATATCTGACCAATAATATCTCTTCCACATATTAGCCATGAGTTTCATATATGGAATATCTGACCCATAATATCTCTTCCACATATGACCCATGAGTTACATATGTGGAATATCTGATCCATAATATCTCTTCCACATATGACCCATGAGCTTCATATGTGGAATATCTGACCCATAATATCTCTCCACATATGACCCATGAGTTTCATATGTGGAATATCTGACCTATAATATCTCTTCCATACATGACCCATGAGTTTCATATATAGATTATCTGAGCCATAATATATCTTCGGTATATAACCCATGAATTTTAAATATGGAATATCTGATCCATAATATCTCTTCCACATATGATCCATGAGCTTCATATGTGGAATATCTGACCCATAATATCTCTTCCACATATGACCCATGAGTTACATATATTGAATATCTGACCCAGAATATATCTTCCACATATGACCCATGAACTTCATATATGGAATACGTGACCCATATCTCTTCCACATATGACCCATAAGTTTCATATATGGAATAACTGACCCATAATATCTCTCCCGTATATGACCCATGAGCTACATATATGGAATATCTGACCCATAACATCTCTTCCACATGTGACCCATGAGTTCCATATATGGAATATCTGACCCATTATATCTCTTCCACATATGACCCATGAGTTTCATATATGGAATATCTGACCCATAATATCTCTTCCACATATGACCCATAAGTTTCATTCAGTTATGAGAGGGAAGGGACCTTCTGTGAGTTTCTGCCCTAGCCCTAAAGGTTTCGTCATCATTTTTTAAAAATTTGTTAAATGGAATCGAAGTATAGAATTTTACGGTTTTTTTCCTTTTAGGTGGCATTCATCCCCATCTACCGATTTTCTCAAGGGGGAGGAATAAAGATTCGATTGAACCCGAATCCAGCCCTCACGATACCTGAAGTTACGATGAAAGGAAGAAATGTCACCTTTTAGGTGACATTTTCATGGGGGAGAATAAAGGTTCAATCGAACCTTTATTCCTCCCCCATGAAAGTGTCACTTAAAAGCGAAATTGGCCATCTTAGCTGCTATTTGTTTAGGAGGACTTATTTCACGATGATTTTTGGAGGAATCTTTTTTACAGGAGGGAAGGGATGTTTCACATCCGAGGACACTTTTTTGCACAATGTAGTAAATGTCCAGGTCGCAAGGACTCCGAAGGCTCAGAGAATGTTGGGGATGGGGACCCACTAGACGGTGTTGGGAAACAGACTGTAATCTCCCATCAAGGCCATCCAGCATGTTGTTTATCATGCACAGGGTATGACAACCGCTCGTGGAGCCACGCTTCACATCCTATCCGACGGACGGCGTCCTTTCCAAGCCCATCCGTGTCCCTTACTGACCGTGGGCAGGGAGGGCAGTTTTGTGGAGAAAAATCTCAACACTGGCCCAGCCGAGACTCGTACCTGGGAACTGCAGATTGCGAGCCTGGCTCATTACTAACTGAGCCACCCTCACCCCAAAGGAGGGAAGGATAAAAGTTTTGGACAAAATTATTATATTGATTTAGCTGATAAATAAGAGGAAGCTGCACACCATTGGAGTTTTTTTTTTCGATAGCAGTTTTTCTGCACAGAATCAGCTAAGTGGCCACGTCTCAAGTGTACCAAGGGCTTAGAGAAGGATGGAGGGAACTTCCTCTAAGTCTCCACTGGACAGCTGTTAAGAGACAGATGGAAGAATACCATGAAGGCTATTCTGCATGTTCTTTAAGATGCTCAGGATATGACTCTATTGCACAGAGATCACGGCTTAATCCCTTCTGATGAACGACACACTTTCTGTGTCTCTCGGTGTCTTCTCCCTCACCGAGGGGAAGTGATTGGGGGGGGGGGGGAAAGAGGAAAGAATTCTCAATTCTAGAACATTTGGTACTCGGACCAGGAAACTGGAAATTACGAAACTGGAGCGTTACTAATTGAGCCAACGTCCGCCCCTCTTTGTACATGAATTTATTAGTGCCATCTACCGTCACTTAGGTGGATGGCATAATAACGTAATATATAGAGCCCATAATACAATATATAAAGCCCACAGAGCCCATAACCAATATAATTCTGTTTATGGGCTCTGGGGAAGATCTGATGTAAATGAGCGCCTGTGTCCTTTTACTTATAATAAGAGGAAACTGATACCGAAGTTGGTGCTTCCGGTTCATACAGTTTCGAAGGAGTTCTTAATCAGACAGACAAAGGCTTTCTGAAACCCATAGTAGATTTAGCTAATGTTAAATCTGATTCATATTTAAGTGATAATTTTAAACGAATGCTAAAGAAAATTTATTCAAAGACAGTTTTCTGGTGTAATGTGTTGTATGTGATTCGAGAGAGATGGTCTCTAAAGAATTTAGCAAATTGTCGAATCAGCGAATTGCAATCGGCTAGAATTATTTTTGGAAAAATAAAAAATTATACTGGAAGTACGCTCTGATTCATTTTCGCTTCAATTCAATAACATGCGCTCTTAACAATCAATTGTTACCAAAAGAAATTTAAACAATTTCATCATTCGATCACAGAAAGAGTATTTGGGAGAATAAAAATGATTGTTAGAAGCGGATTCGTAAACAAATACACGCATTGTTAGGAGTTTGATTTAAATCACAAAAACCTCAGGGTAGGTTGGAGCTGTTAGGAGACAGAGAGAAAATTTCCCATCTTCCATCAAGGTCATCCAGTATATTCCCTTCAAGCGCGTTAGGATACGGCCGATTTCATCCACGACGTTCTCCCCATTTTCCGACTAGCAATGCCGACATTTGAGAAATCCTGGACCTGGGGACTATAATGACGAGCCTGAATAGCTACTGACCAAGCCCCACCCCCACTAGAAATAAGGTAAGTCCATTAAGGAATGACGTAAGTGACAGTAATTCTTTTGAATTTTTATTATACAGACAGACACACATACTAGTTTTAGGTGCAAATAAAATTAGTATTGCACTTTGAATTTTAGGTGGAAATAAAATTAATATTGCACTTTGAATTTTAGGTACAAATAAGTAAGGGTATTAAGATTTGTGTATAGGAAACTTTTAGTCTTTATAGTCATAAGGGAAAATTTATCTCTCATTTAGCTGGAGTGATAACAAGGTGGGACACATGTTAGAGGGCATCACATCTATCGAAATTTTAAAGTAAAATTTTCTCAACTTTAAGAATTTGTTGTTAGTTTTATTCGTTAAAGTTAAGACATATAACATTCTAAATAAAATTCATAGAACAACTAGATTAGATGCTAGTAAATGGCGCCTTAATATTGTAGTTCATTATTGATTCCCTTATTTCCATGCTCAGCCCTGAAAACAACAGCTCATGAGTCACATCCCCACAACAGTACACTTCCAAAAATACACTAAATACAGATATATATTTACAACAACAAAAATACGATAAAAACACAATAATAAATAAAAGTAAATAAATTTGAGAGACATGACAGCATTAGGAAAGATGAAAGAACTAATAGACATAGAAAAGTTGGTAATCACTATCCTAGGAAAACAATGAAATAGGAGTCGTCACTCCCAATTCCCACGGGCAGATTCAGGCTGAGGTGTTTAGTAAATTGGGAAACATTTCGACTATTTTTAACTTTTGATATATTTAAGGAGTGGGTTGGGTTGTTTTACCTCTGAGCGGCACTTTTTTGCACACCATGGGCTAAATGGCCAGGTCACATGGACCCCGAAGGCTCAGAGAAGGTTGGGGGAGGGGACCCACTGGAACAGCTGTTGGGAGACAGATGGTAGTCTCCCGTCAAGGCCATCCAGCATGTTCTTTGACGTGCACAGGGTATGGCTCTCCCGCACACGGGGCCATGGCTTAACGTCGGCTTTTCCAAGCCAATCGGTGTCCCCTACTGACCGTGGGCAGGGCAGGGAAATTTTGCGGAGATAAATCTCAACGCTGACCCAGCTGGAACTCGACTGAGCCACCCCCACCACTTTAAGGAGTGGTATATATGTCTCTACGTATGAATTTTAGTGCGTTAGTCTGTCTGTCTGTCTGTATGTGTGAACCAGTATATTAGTTTTTCTTCCTCTATATTATTGTGTTAGTATGTCTGTTTTATGTCTGTCTCTACCTATGAATGTTAATGGGTTAGTCTGTCTGTCAGCATGTGTGAATGAGTGTTAGTTTTTCTTTCTGTATGAATGTTATTGTGTTAGTATGTTTGTTATATGTCTGTCTCTACGTATGAATGTTAGTGTGCTAGTCTGTCTGTCTGCATGTGAGAATGATTGTTAGTTTTTCTTTCTGTATGAATGTTATTCTGTTAGTGTGATGTTTTATGTCTGTCCTTAAGTATGAATGAATAGTCAGTCTGTCTGTCTGCATGTGTGAATGAATGTGTTAGTTTTTCTTTCTCTATGAATGTTATTGTGTTAGTATGTCTGTTTAATATCTGTCTCTACGTATGAATGTTAATGTGTTAATGTGTCTATCTGCATGTGTGAATGAGTGTGTTAGTTTTTTTTCTGTATGAATGTTATTGTGTTACTACATTTGATGTATGTCTGTCTCTACGTATGAATGTTTGTCTGTCTGTCTGCATCTGTGAATGAATGTGTTAGTTTTTCTTTCTGTATGAATGCTATTGTGTTAGAATATTTGTTGTATGTCTGTCTCTAAGTATGAATGTTAGTGTGTCAGTCTGTCTGTCTGCATGTGTGAATGAGTCAGTTTTTCTTTCTGTATGAATGCTATTGTGTTAGTATGTCTCTTGTATGTCTGTCTCTACATATGAATGTTAGTGTGTTAGTCTGTCTGTCTGCATGTGTGAATGAGTGTGTTCGTTTTTCTTTCTGTATGAATGGTTTTGTGTTAGTATGTCTATTTTATGACTGTCTCCAAGTACGAATGTTAGTGTGTAAGTCTGTCTGTCTGCATGTGTCAATGAGGGTTTTAGATTTTCTTTCTGTATGAATGCTATTGCGTTAGTATGTCTGTTTAATGTCTGTCTCTACGTATGAATGTTAATGTGTTAGTCTGTATGTTTGCATGCGTGAATGAGTGTGTTAGTTTTTCTTTCTGTATGAATGATATTGTGTTAGTATATATGTTGTATGTCTGTCTCTAGGTAAGAATGTTTGTCTGTCTGCATGTGTGAATGAATGTGTTAGTTTTTCTTTCTGTATGAATGTTATTGTGTTAGTATATCTGTTGTATGTCTATCTCTACGTATGGATGTTTGTGTGTTTGTCTGTCTGACTGCATGAGTGAAAAAATGTGATAGATTTTCTTTCTGTATGAATGTTATCGTGTTAATTTATTTGTTGTATGTCTGTCTCGATGTATGAATGTTTGTCTATCTGTCTGAATGTGCGAATGAGTGTGTTAGTTTTTCTTTTTTTATATTATATGTATGTCTCTACGTATGAATGTTAATGTGTTAGTCTGTATGTCTTCATGCGTGAATGAGTGTGTTAGTTTTTCTTTCTGTGTGAATGATATTGTGTTAGTATATATTGTATGTCTGTCTCTATGTATGAATGTTTGTCTGTCTGTCTGCATGTGTGAATGAATGTGTTAGTTTTTCTTTATGAATGATTTGTGCTAGTATGTCTGTTGTATGTCTATCTCTACGTATGAATGTTAGTGTGTTAGTCTGTCTGTCTGCATGTCTCAATGAGTGTGTTAGTTTTTCTTTCTTTATGAACGTTTTTGTGTCTGTCTCTATGTATGAATACTAATGTGTTAGTCTGTCTGTCTTCATTTGTGAATGAGCGCGTAGTTTTTCTCTCTGTATGAATGCTATTCTGTTAGTATGTCTGTTGCATGTCTGTCTCTACGTATGATTGTGTGTTTGTCTGTCTGTCTGCATGTGTGAATGAATGTGTTAGTTTTTCTTTCTGTATAAATGTTATTGTGTTAATATGTCTGTTGTATGTCTATCTCTACGTATGAACGTGTGTTTGTTTGTCTGTCTCTCTGCATGTGTGAATAAGTGTTAGTTTTTCTTTCTGTATGAATGTTATTGTGTTAGTATGGCTGTAGTATGTCTGTCTCTACGTATGAATGTTAATGTGCAAGTCTCTATGTCTGCATCTGTGAATGAGTGTGTTAGTTTTGCTTTCCTTATGAATGTTATTCTATTAGTATATTTGTTGTAGGTCTGTCTCTACGTAAGAATGTTAGTTGGTTTGTCTGTCTGCATGTGTCAATGAGTGTGTTAGTTTTTCTTTCTGTATCAATGTTTTTGTGTTAATATGTTCGTTGTATGTCTGTCTCTATGTATGAATGTTAGTGTGTTAGTCTGTCTATCTCAATCTGAGAATGAGTGTGTTAGTTTTTGTTTCTGTATTAATGCTATTGTGTTAGTATGTCTGTTGTATGTCTGTCTCTACGTATGAATGTTAATGTGCAAGTCTGTGTGTCTGCATGTGTGAATGAGTGTGTTAGTTTTTCTTTCTGTATGAATGCTATTGTGTTACTATATCTGTTGTATTTCTGTCTGTACGTATGAATGTTTGTGTGTTTGTCTGTCTGTCTGTCTGCATGTGTGAATGGGTGTGTTAGATTTTCTTTCTGTATTAATGTTATTGTGTTAGTGTATTTGTTGTATGTCTGTCTCTACGTATGAATATTTGTCCGTCTGTCTGCATATGTGAATGAGTGTGTTAGTTTTTCTTTTTTTATATTGTATGTATGTCTCTACGTATGAATGTTAATGTGTTAGTCTGTCTGTCTGCATGTGTGAATGAGTACGTAGTTTTTCTCTCTGTATGAATGCTATTCTGTTAGTATGTCTGTTGCATGTCTGTCTCTACGTATGATTGTGTGTTTGTCTGTCTGTCTGCATGTGTGAATGAATGTGTAGTTTTTCTTTCTGTATAAATGTTACTGTGTTAAAATTTCTGTTGTGTGTCTATCTCTACGTATGAACGTGTGTTTGTTTGTCTGTCTCTCTGCATGTGTGAATAAGTGTTAGTTTTTCTTTCTGTATGAATGTTATTGTGTTAGTATGGCTGTAGTATGTCTGTCTCTACGTATGAATGTTAATGTGCAAGTCTGTATGTCTGCATCTGTGAATGAATGTGTTAGTTTTTCTTTCTATATGAATGTTATTCCATTAGTATATTTGTTGTAGGTCTGTCTCTACGTAAGAATGTTAGTTGGTTTGTTGTATTTGTATACAACCAACTATATGTATAGTATATATAATGTATAGTTGGTTTAATGTATTGTGTTATTATGTATGTTGTATGTCTGTTTCTAGGTATGAATGTTAATGTGTTAGTCTGTATGTCTGTATCTGTGAACGAATGTGTTAGTTTTTCTTCCTGTATGAATGTTATTCTATTAATATATTTGTTGTAGGTCTGTCTCTACGTAAGAATGTTAGTTGGTTTGTCTGTCTGCATGTGTCAATGAGTGTGTTAGGTTTTCTTTCTGTATGAATTTTTTTGTGTTAATATGTTCGTTTGTATGTCTGTCTCTATGTATGAATGTTAGTGTGTTAGTCTGTCTATCTCCATCTGAGAATTTAGTGTGTTAGTCTGTCTATCTCCATCTGAGAATGAATGAGTGTGTTAGTTTTTCTTTCTGTATGAATGCTATTGTGTTAGTATGTCTGTGGTATGTCTGTCTCTACGTATGAATGTTAATGTGCAAGTCTGTGTGTCTGCATGTGTGAATGAGTGTGTTGGTTTTTCTTTCTGTATGAATGCTACTGTGTTAGTATGTCTGTTGTATGTCTGTCTCTACGTATGGATGTTTGTGTGTTTGTCTGTCTGACTGCATGTGTGAAAAAATGTGTTAGTTTTTCTTTCTGTATGAATGTTATTGTGTTACTATGTCTGTTGTATTGTCTGCTGTATTACTATGTCTATTGTGTTACTATGTCTCGCTACGTATGAATGTTTGTCTATCTATCTGCATGTGTGAATGAGTGTGTTAGTTTTTTCTTTTTTTATATTTTACGTATGTCTCTACGTATGAATGTTAATGTGTTAGTCTGTCTATCTGCATGTGTGACTGAATGTGTTAGTTTTTCTTTCTGTATAAAGATTATTGTGTTAGTATGTCTGTTGTATGTCTGTCTCTACGTATGAATGTTTGTGTGTTTGTCTCTCTGCATGTGTGAATGAGTCTGTTAATTTTTCTTTCTGTATGAATGTTATTGTGTTAGTTTGTCTGTTGTATGTCAGTCTCTACGTATGAATGTTAATGTGTTAGTCTGTCTGTTTGCATATGTGAAGTAGTGTGTAGTTTTTCCTTCTTTATGAATGCTATTGTGTTAGTATGTCTGTCTCTATGTATTAATGTTTGTGTGTTTGTCTGTCTGTCTGCATGTGTGAATGAGTGTATTAGTTTTCCTTTCTGTATAAATGGTATTGTGTTACTATGTCTGTTTTATGTCTGTCTCTAAGTATGAATATCAGTGTGTCAGTCTGTCTGTCTCTATGTGTGAATGAGTGTGTTAGTTTTTCTTTTTGTATGAATGTTATTGTGTTAGTATGTCTGTTGTATGTCTGTCTCTCCTTATGAATGTTAATTTGTTAGTCTGTATGTCTGCATGTGTGAATGAGTGTGTTAGTTTTTCTTTCTGTATGAAAGTTATTGTGTTAGTATGTCTGTTTTATGTCTGTCTCTCCGTATGAATGTAATGCTAGTCTGTATGTCTGCATGTGTGAATGAGTGTGTTAGATTTTCTTTCTGTATGAATGCTATTGTGTTAGTGTCTGTTTTATGTCTGTCTCTAAGTATGAATGTCAGTGTGTCAGCTATCTGTCTGTATGTGTGAATGAATGTGTTAGTTTTTCTTTCTGTATGAATGTTATTGTGTTAGTATGTTCGTTGTATGTCTGTCTCTATGTATGAATGTTAGTGTGTTAGTCTGTCTGTCTCCATCTGAGAATGTGTTAGTTTTTCTTTCTGGATGAATTCTATTGTGTTGCTATGTCTGTTGTATGTCTGTCTCTACATATGAATGTTAATGTGCTGGTCTGCATCTGTGAAAGAGTGTGTTAGTTTTTCTTTCTGTATGAATGCTATTGTGTTATTTTGGCTGTTGTATGTCTGTCTCTACGTATGAATGATTGTGTGTTTGTCTGTCTGTCTGCATGTGTGAATAAATGTGTTAGTTTTTCTTTCTGTATGAATGCTATTGTGTTATTATGTCTGTTGTATGTCTGTCGCTACGTTTGTATGTTTGTCTGCACGTGTGAATGAATGTGTTAATTTTTCTTTGTGTATGAATGTTATTGTGTTAGTATGTTTGTTGTTTGTCTGCCTCTACGTATGAATGTTAGTGTGTTAGGATGTCTGTCTGCATCTGTGAATGTGTGTGTTAGTTTTTCTTTCTGTATGAATGTTATTGTGTTAGTATATATGTTGTATGTCTCTCTCAACGTATGAATGTTTGTCTGTCTGTCTGCATGTGTGAATGAATGTGTTATGTTTTCTTTCTATATGAATGTTATGGTGGTAGTATGTCTGTTATATGTCTGTCACTACGTATGAATGTTTGTGTGTTAGTCTGTCTGTCTGCATCAGTGTGTTTGTTTTTCTTTCTGCATGAATGCTATTGTGTTAGTATGTCTGTTTTATATCTGTCTCTAAGTATGAATGTCAGTGTGTCAGTCTGTATGTCTGCATGTGTGAATGGGTGTGTTAGTTTTTCTTTCCTTATGAATGGTATTGTGTTAATATATTTGTTGTATGTCCATTTCTACGTATGAATGTTAGTGTGTTTTTCTGTCTGCATGTGTGAATGAATGTGTTAGTTTTTCTTTCTGTATAAATGTTATTGTGTTAATATGTTTGTTTTATGTCTTTCCCTAAGTATGAATGTTAATGTGTTAGTCTCTCTGTCTGCATGTGTGAATTAATGTGTAGTTTTTCTTTCTGAATGAATGTTATTGTGTTAGTATATCTGTTGTATGTCTCTTTCTACGTATGAATGATAGTGTGTTAGTGTCTCTCTGCATGTATGAATGAGTGTGCTAGTTTTTTTTTTCTGTATGAATGTCACAAGGACTCAACCAGGACACAAGGACTCAGAGAAGGTAGGGGAAAGAAAACCTTCTTGAGAGCTGTTAGGTTGTTCAGTGGGTCCTCTTCACACTGGACAACCAATAGTGCACTTTGAAATTAGTGTGGAATGCTCATTTTCGGTCCATTCATTGTGGTGAAGCAATAGACCTTCCTAATCTCTAGCCACTAGTGGCGAAAGCTGTAGTGGACTGTCGTTTGTTACAAAACGAAGGTGCTAGTGGAGGTTTTTGACTATTGGAGCAAGGTCTAATTTTTTTTTCCTATTTTATATTAGACCTTGCGCAAGATGCCATAAAATATTTCCATTAAATTCACTTAACAGGCAATTTTGATTCACACTTTAATGGATATTTTATGATACTTGAAGCCCTCTTTTTCTTTCCACACTAACTGCCTATGTGTGGAGGGGTTTTCTCCAGGTTAGAGCAAAACACTCTGACATGGATGGTGCCTTGGCGTGGCGTCAGAGCTTTTCACTAAACCATCTGGCAGATATCTGTTAAATGTTGCAGTGAGTACTGTAATCATAAAAAACTCTACTATGAGTCAGCATACAGTCGAAGGGAAACACGAATCTGCAATTCTTCCCGCAATTGTAGCATGGCAAAAACAAAAAGGAAAAAATATGATACATTCCCAGAATTACAAAAGCATGCATTCTTTACCTGTTCATCAATATTAGTCAATCTTCTTCCAATACTGATAAAAAAAAAAAGTTATGTTTACCAGACCAAGCCCGGATTTAAAAAAAATAGAAGTGGGAGTGATGCAATTGACTTGATCGAGGATGGAAAAAGTGGTCCTACATCTTAAATGTGTTTAAATTCCCCCTACATCTTAAATATGTTTAAAAGTTTTTGGAAAATCGATAAAATAGATACTGACTTTCAGAATGATTTTACTCCGTTACAAAGCACAACAACTATTTTTCCACGGGACAACTAATTTTTTGTATTGTGCTGGGTTTGGTTGGGTTTATTTGCAGGTTTTTTATCTACTTTCTCATTTCATCATATTCATAGGGCCAGGGGCATAGCCAGAAAAATTTCTTAGGAGGGGGGGGGGCACAGATGACGGACGGAAAAATTGTTGAGAATACTTAGAGTGGAAATCACGGTTTCATAATAGAAGAATAAATAGTTGATTGAAATAAGTGCATTACGCTACCATATAGAAGCTTCTTTACAGTGTTAAGGTGATGTTAACCCTTTTTGACATCTATTCACTGTGTGGATAATTCTACCGATACAATTTTATATTTGCTATTATGTTTATTAATCATGATTTTTTGTTTCCATTTTCTTTATTGTTAAAAATTAATCTGCGTTTTCACTTTATTCCTTTCTTAATTATTCAAATTTCCTCTCAAACATCCTACATTTTGACGTACCCAAGCCATCCATATACAGGCAGATTAATCGAAATTCTACTGTACTCGGATACCCATATTATTATTAACTACCAGAATGATTTTGTCACCCTGGCAATGATACCAAATAATATCTTTTTTTGTCCAGAAATTTTTTAGTGAAAAACATTGTTAACTGTTTCATATAAATAAGAATGCCTCAAAAGCGTCTTTAAGATTTTCGCGTCTCGGGCATATTGGGTAATATCGGTTTCCCCAAAATATTTTTTAGGAGAGAGAAAAATTTTAATTACACTCAATAAAAACTACACTGCTGGCCATTAAAAGTGCAACACCAGGAAAGACAAGAGACATCAAAGCCATATTTAGTGAATACATAGCTTATGTTACAAGGATCAAATGATTCCTCAATTATCCGTTTGGTCTAACCGAGTTGTATTTGATCCTTGATCAAATACAACTCGGATACAACTCGGTTAGAATGTGGAATACAAAAAATTCAGTATCTGGTGTAGCCACCATGAACGAAAATAACGTTGCTGCACGGTTAGGCATTGAGAGGATAAGATGTCGGATGTGTGTTTGGGGAATGCCAGTCCATGCAGTTTTGATACATAGCCAAAGTTCATCTGTTGTAGCTGGTGTCTGGTGTGCTAGTCTTCGTGAGATCATGGACCACACATGTTCAATTGAGGACAGATCCTGTGAACGCACAGGCCAAAGCAGAAGTGTCACATGATGACTATGCATGAATCGTTGGACGATGCATGCAACATGTGATCGGGCATTGTCCTGTTGGTAAATGGTGCCAGAGCCCCTGAAGATAAGGTACGACCACAGGCTCCAACTTCTCAGTGACGTAACGCTGGTTGTTCAAAGTACCAGTAATGCATACTATGTGCGTGTGTGAATGGAGTCCAATGGCTTGGGTTGGGTTGGGTTGTTTTACCTCTGGGCGGCACTTTTTTGCACACCATGGGATAAATGGCCAGGTCACATGGACCCCGAAGCTCACAGAAGGTTGGGGGAGGGGACCCACTGGAATAGCTGTTGGGAGACAGATGGTAGCCTCCCATCAAGGCCATACAGCGTGTTCTTTAACGTGCACAGGGTATGGCTCTCCCGCACACGGGGCCATGGCTTAACGGCGGCCTTTCCAAGCCCAATGGTGTCCCCTATTGACCGTGGGCAGGGCGGGGAATTTTGCAAGAGTCCAATGGCACCCCATAACATAACACCAGGGGCAGGACCTGTATGGTGCTGCAACATCATGTCTCACTGAGCCTGTCACCGTGGTACAGCCATATATGGATTCGTCCATCATGGTGCTGCACACTGAAGTGGGATTCCTCTGAAAAGACAATTCGATGCCATTTGCACATCCATGTGCGACGTTCCTGGCACCATTGCAGTCGCATACGGCTGTGTTGAAGAGTCAATGGTAGCCGAAGCAATGGCCGCATAGCAAAGATGCCCCAATGCTGCAGACAACATTGACATGTGAAGACACTGGTTGAGGTGCATCATCATCATCCTCAAGCAGCCATGGGCTACGGAGGTCCAAACCACACCACACCGTCCAAACCACTAATCAACATAATTTGCCAAAAGGGCTAAATCATCAGCATAATCTAAATCAGAAATTTTAGTATCTGCTCTCATTTAAGGCCAAAATCTTTCCCTTGAAGTGAATTTCGCATAACATAATCAATAACCACTAAAGAGAAAAGGAGACAAAATGCACCCTTGTCGAACACCGGAAGTAATGCTAAACCAATTGCTACAAGTCTTACCAACTCTCACACACGACTCAGTGTCATTATAGAGAGCTTTCATTATGTTAAATAACTTGTCTGGTATACCATACGATTTCACAATCAACCACAAATTATGACGATCAACAGAGTCGAAAGCCTTTTTGAAATCAACAAATCTAGCAACCAAAGGTTTCTGAAACTCTAAACATTTCTCAAGAATCTGCCTAAGTGAAAATATCTGATCCACACATCCCCTACCACGTCTGAATCCACATTGCTCATCACGCAATTGACTGTCAACCAGATTCTTAATTCTATTAAGCACAATCATGGAAAGAACTTTACCTGGAACAGAGAGTAGGCTGATACCCCTATAGTTATCACAAGAACTGCGATCACCTTTTTTGAAAATAGGGATAACAATAGCGCTGGTAAAATCCTTAGGAACCATGCCTTTATCATAAACTTTATTCAAAATTTCAGTCATCCAAGTGGTAACTGAAACATTCCCAGCTCTAACCAGTTCCGTAGTAATTTCATCTACACCTGGGGATTTATGAAGTCTAAGTTTAGAAATAGCCAAAATAACTCCAGACTGTGTTATCGGGCCAACATTAAAGCCACCAATGCATCTATCATCATTGCAAACAATGGGAGTAGAACTAACCACATTGTGTAAAGCATCACTGAAATGCTCAGCCCACCTAGCCATGACAGAATCCTCACCTTCTATAACCTTACCTTGTTTATCTTTCAATCCCTGTATCCCTGTCCATTTTCTACCACATGAAACTTTAACTATCTGGTACAACTCTCTGCTGTTGTGTTGTTTAACGGCTTCCTCGGCTTTCTCAGCCAAGTCCTCAAGCCAAAGATTCTTATCAGCAGCTAACTGATCCTTTGCACATTTATTAAGCTTTCTGTAATCCTTTCTGTTAGGACTAGTAGGGTACTGATTAAGGACATTCCTGCCGTTCCTTCTTTCTGAATTAAGCTCAAGTGCCTTATAACTCAAATAATTCTGCCTCCTCTGCTCCTTTTTCTCTAAAAGAGTTCTGTTAGTTTCCAAAAAATCCTGTTTAAAATGATCCCATTCTTCCTCAACTTCAGTAGTAAGCATAACATGACTCTCATAATGACTAAGTAACCTATCATGATAAGCTTTGGCTATAACTGGGTCTTTCAGAGCTTCGGTATTAAAAGTAAATTTTTTCACCCTAGCACAGCCCCTTTTTAAGTTTAAGTTGCAAGACACTTTTAACAAGGTAATGGTCAGATCCAATTTCAGCTCCCCTATATGACCTGGTATTCCTAACAGAACTAGCCCATTTGCTGTTAATTAATATATAATCAATCATATTCTTATGCAGCCCATCGTGTGAAACCCATGTGTACCTATGTATGTCGCGGTGTTTGTAATAAGTGTTAGTTATTCTTAATCCATTGAGTTTACTTACTTGTAGGAGACGTTGCCCATTGCCATTGCAGCTACCAATACCAAAAGGGCCTATTACTCCTCCCCAAAGGTCAGAGACAGTAGCAACTTTGGCATTGAAGTCACCAAGAACAAGGGTAATATCTACTTTCTTGACAGAATTCAAAATATCCTGAAGTTGTCCATAAAACCTATCCTTCTCATCCTCAGCGGCATCCTCAGTGGGGGCATAACAGCAGATAACATTCAAGTCTTGAACGCTTGTCTGAAATTTTGCTGTAAGAAACCTTTCATTAATGCACTCATATCCTAGAAGAGCATCACTAGCGTGTCTGCTGAGAACGCCTTGGACCCACGCTTGGTGATGCTTATTGTCGTCCCTCCCTGAAAAGAGAATTTTAAGATTATTTTTAAGAATCTGACCTTTATCTGTCCATCTGGTCTCTTGCAAGCCGAGAATATCTAAATTATAATGATGTGCAACACACCCTAACTCTTCAGCTAAGGTGTTTGATGTGGCTGTACGATCATTCAAAGCCATGCACACGAGATGTCTGTCCTCTTGCTCGTTTGTGTGACTGGGCTGTTTAGATCTCTTACGTCGGTGAGTTCATTCCTCCTCTACTCACTGACATCATATTCTCATCACTGTGGCAGCATTCCGTCCAATACAAACATCGATGTCTCAGTATGATAATTCACCTTCCCATAATCCCACAATTCTCCCTCGATCAAAGTTGGAAACCTGGTAGTATGGATGCCGTGTTCTTTGACGGGGAATACTTGATCCTTTCGTACACAAGAACTGTGAGCAAACACAATTCCAGTGCTTTACACCGTCTCTTTGTAATCTCCTCTTATACGACTTCCAGGGGCATTACTGTCACACACGATGTGCGTATGTTCTGCGGTTCGAAACATTTACACGTTTCCCCATAGGTTACCCATCTTGCATATTTCGGGACAATCTGATGAGTTCTTCCTGGTGTTGCACTTTTAATGGCCAGCAGTGTATTATCAGTAATGGTTCAAGGCATTTTGACGGCTTTAGAAATTATTCTAAGTAAGCACTTTTTTAATGAGGATATTTTTAGCAAAGAGTGTTTTAATCTTCTTTGTGAAAAAATAACCTTGAAATTTTTGCAACCATAGCAGTTAATCTTGTTGCTGGAAGTCTAGATCGATTCTGCACACTAGATATTCGAAAATATTAACACTAGATATTCGATTATATTAAGTGTGTAGTCAGATGTGTGTCTCATTTTCCATAAAATACACACACCAGCCACTGAATTAGAAACCTTTATTCAATATCGTGTTGGACCTCCTTTAGCCCAAATTACAACACGTATGCAGTTTGGCATAGATTCCACAAGGTGTTGGAGTGCCTTTACATCTACAGCGTACCAGGCATTCACCAGACAGTTCTTTAACTGGGTCAGATTTGACAGAAGAGGACTTTTCTCCCGGATCTGTTTTTCTAACATGTTTCATACATTCTCAATGAGGTTCAGATTTGGGCTTTGTGGTGGCTAGGGAAGATGGTGGAGGTCTCTGTCATGCTCGCTGAACCACTGCTGAACACATCTTGTGCGATGGACATTAGCATTGCCATCCATGAAACAATTGCCACCTGTGTGATAAGAAGTCAACATTGCAGGATGGACTAGATCGGAATCAATATTCGGATATTCCTTGGAGAACTCCCGACCTTCCAGCAATATCAGGGGACCCGTTCCATACCAACAGAACGTGATCCACACCAAGACACCACCTCCAGAACCTTGAGTTGTGTTTACAAGGCAAGCTGGGTCCATTACTTCATGGGGGCTCCTGCCAAACTCTCTGCCTACCGTCAGTACAGAACAAGGTGTACGCAACTCATCAGACCACGACTTTGTTCCAGTCCTAGGTGATTGCACACCATTGCTGCACGTTCATCTGTCGCAACAATATTAATTCTTTAAAATATCAATTTCAGGAGAAAATTATTTTTAATATTATTTAACATATCGAGGATCCTACAACACGAAATTATATTCTTCATAAAACTACCTTTATTTAATATATCGAATCAGAAAGAAAGAAATCCTCATTGAATCGAAATTAAAAGGAAAGCAAAAAAAAAAAACGTTTATTAAATTTATACAATAACTAGAAGAAGGCAATCACCTCTGGCGCATATGGGAGTCTCGTTTTCAAATAGAATGAAGTTTTTCTTCTACCTACTTTTCCACCCCTTAAAAATTTTAATTTGAGCTAACGGATGATGGGGAATAATGCATTGGTATTTTATTAGTAATTATACAGCATATAAGGCATTTGTAGTTCATTTCTTAAGTATGAAACGTTGCATTTACCACATCCCTCTGAGAAAAGTGGGTACATTATTACTGCAAAAGCCACCATCGAAATTTCAACATATACAGGGTGAATCTGAAAAAGTGGGCAAAACTTTACTGGGTGGTAGAACGCAGCTATACGAGCAATATTCGTCATAGAAAGTATGGGCGGAACGCAAACGGCGAACCGCTATGTGGCGTTGGAAATGGTATAAAAGGGTCGGTCCTCGCACCCAACGGCATTTCTACCGTGGATTGCCGAGAGGATGGCTGGTTATACTAACCACCAAATGGCGGATATGCACTTTGTGTACGGTGCGGCAGACGGGAATGCAAGTGAGGCACAGAGACGTTACCGCGACCGGTTTCCAATGAGATGCACTCCAGAACGCAAATGTGTGTCGGTCCCTATCCCGCAGGTGTGAAGCCTGCATTACAGCTGGCGGCAGCTCTTTTGAGCAATTTCTTTGAGCATGTACCTCAATTACATTCCTGTTAATAAAATGTTTTCTGAAGTATCTCCTCTCCTTCTTGTGTTCATTCTTTAAATGTGACAGTGGAAAACTACCTTTTAACTTCTCACCGCTTGCGTTCCGACCATACATTCTATGACGAATATTGCTCGTATAGCTGCGTTCTACCACCCGGTAAAGTTTTGCCCACTTTTTCAGATTCACCCTGTATATGTCACAGGGAGATGATAAAATAGGGATTTGATCAAATCCCTAAGGTATATATGATCAATTCACGGAAGATGTTAAAATAACAACTCTGTGGGGTGATTTCCCTGAAGAAAGTAAGTGATTTGATTAAATCCCTTAACTGTTTTAGTGAAAAGATGAAATAAACAAGTCAGGACTCGCACAGCTCTATGTTTCGCTTGTTACCACTCCCCTTTACCTCACCGCTCCCCTCTGGCGTCCGTGCCGCCCAGCGCCCAAACATTACGCGAGGAAGGTTGCGCGCATTTTTATTATTGTTTTCTATATTTCGAGTTTTATCAAGTACCTACCGTAGAAAAATGAGTTCAGATATAGAAAAAAATCAAACTCTGACCGAATTTGTATCTGAAGAACAGTTTAATGAAACTATCAGGACGTTTTTGAACAAGCGGCATGAAAAAACCTTTGTGGACTCGCGAAAGGATAGAAGAAGCTGTTACAATCATTGAACAATTTAAATTAGCACCACTACTTAAACATTTTTCCCAGAAAGGTAAAAAAAGGACCCTTTCTAGTGAGCTAAAGATTCATACTCAAGAGATTCACCACTTGACGGATTCGTTCTCACTTGGCCACCGCTCATTTGGGGCGTTTCATTATAATTCGGACCACGGAGTCACGTGACCCGAAGATTCATACTCAAGATATTCATCACTTTACAGATTCGTTCTCACTTGGCTTTCGCTCATGAAGGGCGTTTTGAATAATTCGGCAGGCGGTGTATTGTAGATCGAGATACATTAAGAATACCTTAAAAAGGCGATTCGGAAAGGAGATATTAAGAGGTGAAAAAGGCGATTCGGAAAAAACGAAAAAAGTACAATGTACTGGCTATTACAATTGCGTAATAGCCGAAATAATTTGTGTTTCAATGACTATTGTTGTATTAACTATTCTACATTTAATAATGCTGTTTTTTAAAAATATCAGCTTAAGTACCTATTTCTTTTGTTAATTAGTTTCGAATAAATAATTTGTGTTTCAATGACTATTGTTGTATTAACTATTCTACATTTAATAATGCATGGTTTACTAAATAAACTCTTTTAATATCTAAACAATATTATTTCATCTTTTCACTAAAACAGTTAAGGGATTTGATCAAATCACTTACTTTCTTCAGGGAAATCACCCCACAGAGTTGTTATTTTAACGTCTTCCGTGAATTGATCGTATACCTTAGGGATTTGATCAAATCCCTATTTTCATTATTTCCCTGCGACATATACATATAAATTATTTGCAAAAATCGTTAGTAGTGTTGCTGTCTCTACCATTAATAATCTGTAACGATATGAATTTAAATTACCTAAGTTTTTCAAAAATGTGAATTAGAATATTTCATTAGTACAGTTGCTCAAAAAAAACTGAACGCTATGGTTGATTACAGAATTCAGAAAAAATATCTGGCAACGATTTTTTTAGAAATCAGATCACTAATTCCTAAAAAAATTTTTGCCAGATATTTTTTCTGAATTCTGTAATTAACCATAGCTTTCGGATACTTTTTTGAACGACTGTACCAATCCAAGTAAAGGAATTTTCCAATTATCACTTTATTTTTTTCAATGAAAACGTTGTAACCTTTACATTCCACTACAAAAATTTCAAATTCCTAGCATAAATACTTCGCTTGCAATATTCGTTTAAAATTTTGGAATTTTTAAATTTTTCTGTCATTAGAGAGCGTAATCATAGCTTTTGTGATATTCGGAAAGTACAAATCGTAATAGTTCATCAATACCTATCCAACTTAAAAAGAATTCTTAATTTATCTTTATAAACAAACAATTATCTTTTAAAGCAAAATAGTCGCGTTTTCCAGCCGACTATAGGTCTAAGGACAATTCATTGTTGCCAATGGAAACATCATGACGTTCATATTCCACCACCAAAATTTATAATTTCTAGTTTAAGTACGTCATTTGCAATATTTGTTTGAAATTTTGGAATTTGGAAATATTTTACACCGTTAGAGGGAACAATTATAGTTTTCGGATGATTTAAAAAGTGTGAATCATAATATTTCATCTATTCCTATCTAACCCAAAAAGAATTTTTCATTTATCTCTAAAAACGAACAATTATCTGCTGAAATTAAAATGATGTGTTTTCCCACCCCCTCTGGGTCTAAGGGGTCAACTCATTTTTGGCAATGGAAACCTCGTGATCTTCCCTTCCCACCACCAAAATTTCAAATTTCTAGCATAAATACATCGTTTGCAATATTGGTTTGAAATTTTCAACTTTTCCACCGTTAGAGGGCGCAATTATAGCTTTAGGGAAATATGGAAAGTGCGTATCATAGTATTTTGTCAATACCTATCCAAAACAAAAATAATTTTAAATTTATCTCTGTAAACCAAAAATTCCGATATCAACAGATGGACAGACAGACGACAAAGCGAAACTTTTATCTCGTTTTCTTTGAAAACGATAATTTTTGTAAATTTGTGGGAATCAAAATAAATAATACTTTAATGAAAGTACTCAATAATAAAAGGTGAGTAATAAAAACATTTTATATTCGCTATAATTTCCTCATATCTTCAATGATATCTAACTAGACCAGCGCTGTCCAACTAGCGGCCCGCACAAGGATTTTTGTGGCACGCAAACAAAATCAAGTTTTTCTTGAAATTTTAAATAAATATCTATAATCCACCTTATAATTTTTTGTCAACTTATATTACTTTACTTGATATGCAATCTTCAACTTACTCACTCTATTTGCAATTATTATTGTATTATTTAAACTTACTCATTCTATTCTTATTGCCCAACAACTACGGCCACAATGCTCCCATTAAATTTATTAAATATTTGATAAAAAAAAATACCTCCTCAAGCAGCTGCTTGCCACAGAGGTCTGATAGGAGCCTGTCAGTTTATATGCCATAGTAGAAGGTCTGTGAGGATGGCAGGACCTCAGCAGAAAAACAACACACATATCCATGCCTTACCCGGGGCTCGAACCCAGGTCCCTTAGATCAGTAACTAAGCGTGCTAACCACTCGGCCATAAGGTTTAGAAAATTTATATTTGTTTATTATTACTTATTATTTTTCGTATAAATAAAATACTTTTTTCAGGTGACATGAACTGACTTTTCAATTACCTGTTCTGTCCTATTCTTTTTTTGGGGCCGCGAAATATTGGTGGAAGGAAAAATGGCCCGTGGTCTTAGAGAAGTTGGATAGCACTGAACTAGACAATTCAGGCTATGCTACTTAAAGAGAGTAAATATTACCTAATCGGAAGTCACAGGCGAAAGGTCTTTACTAATTAAAAGAAATCAACGCGTTTTAAATTGGTTAATGTCGTTTTACTTAAAATAAAGTCAATCAGTAAGAAAAACCGAAAACAGTGTGCAAACGACATTCAATATACACTACATTACCATAAGTACTGGGACATTTCCATGTTATTTTAATGGAAAGCCATACTCGAAGCTCTTTAATTTTAAAAAGTTCATAACGGTAAAATGTCGCTGGAGATAAAATGAAGATCTCATTCAAACTTCCCGAAAAAAAGAGTTTAAACAATATCGTTTAATGCATAAGACTTGTTATTAAAGGTGGAGCATTTAGCAGCATTTGCTAGTCATCAGAATTTACTCCGAAAGTCAATTGAAACACAAGAACTATTACAATAAATCATTCGAGTAAATATACTTATAGAAGTTACGCACACTAATTCCTTTAGATTTCAATTTTTTTAAAATTTTAGTATTCGTTTACATTTTAAAATTAGCAAACATACTTAAAAATAAATAAATACCCCCTCCAGCAACTGTTTGCCACAGAGGTCTGAGAGGAGCTGTGTGGCAAAGGAGCTTGTCAGTTAATATGCCCACCCTAGGTCGACACCGGCACTGAAGTAGGGGTAAGAAATAGGGGAGGTAAACAACACTGCTGAAGAAAACAATCTCTAGTCACGGCCCCTCAAGCTTCCAGCAGGGTGAGGGGGAAGGAACTTTTCTTCTCCCCTTCCAAAGAGTAATCATGACTACTGGCAGATTCTTGAGAAATGTTTAGAGTTTCAGATACATGTGGCTTCTAGCTTTATAGATTTCGAAAAGCTTTTGACTCTGTTGATTGACATAATTTGTGATTGATTGTTAGATCATATGGAATACCTGATTAGTTAGTGTAATGAAAGCTCTCTAATAATAACACTGAGTCGTGTGTGAGAGTTGGTACGTCTTGCAACGATTGGTTTAGCATTGCTGGTGGAGTTAGACAAGGGTGTCTTTTGTCTCCTTTTCTCTTTAATTTAGTTATTTGATTATGTAATGCGAAATTCTTTGCAAGGGAAAGATTTTGGCCTTAAATGGTCTAGAGATTTCAAAATTTCTGATTTAGATTATTGCAGATGATTTGGCCTTGTTGGCTACTGATTGTTGATGAGATGAATTCGTTCATTTGGGCTGTTGATGAGACTGGTGATAGAATAGATATGGTGATAAACAAAGAATAAATTAAAGTGATGAAAACTGGTCAGGCAGATGGTGGTTCAGTTGCTTTGAATGGCTGTACTATTGAATTTATGTCTCAGTTTAAACACCGCTATTTTTTATTTATTGTTTTCAAGCATGTCTGTTCCAATAGGCTGGTGAAGTAATTCTTACGCTGAGGCACAACCCAAGGGTCAATGATACATCAATCATGGTATTATTGTAGCACGTTCATCTGTCCTAACAATATTATTTTTTAAATTACCCAATAATAAGATAAATTTATGCAAATTAGTATCAATGACATTTATATTTGTGTTGATTTTCTGCTGAGAAGTTCACTAGGGGCCCACGCAGAGCAGGTCGCCACAATAGCAGCTATTTTCAAGGCCACAGTCCGGACACGTGACCGAGGACGCCTCCAATTTTTATACTTTAACACATTTGGTAAAAATCAGATGTAAAACACACAGACAATTATACTGTTGTTTCAAACTGACTTTACTGTTAACCCCTGAATGCATGGGCAGCGACCAAGACCTCAGCCGTAATAACTTATACTGTATCCTTGGCTGTTCATACATTTCACAAGCATCTGTAGTTGTGTGTCATATTACTCATCAGAGTCGTATTACTCATCAGAGAATGTATATTAATGTTCCTTTGATCACCAGAGAGTTAATATAGCGTTTGTATATTTATATCGCTTTGATTTTATTCACCAGAGCGTGAATATAGTGTTTGTATATGTATGCTATTTGATTTTCGTAACAAGAGCTTGAATATAGCGTTTGTATATGGATGCTTTTTTTTATTTAAATCAGCAGAGGTTGTATATCCTGATAGTGACAGCGTTTTCAGTTTCCACTCATCATCATCATCATCCTCAAGCAGCCACGGGTTACGGAGGTCCAACCAGACCGTGCAGTTTAATTCTCCAAGCATATCTGTCCTGAGCTACATCTGCTGCATCCAGCCACTGCACACCAATTCTAACAAGGTCCTGTTTGACATTGTCTCCCCACCGCATCTTAGGTCTCCCCTTCCTTCTGAGGCCTCTAGGCACACTGTTCATAACCCTATTCTCCAATCTATAATTATCCACACGGGCAACATGGCCAAACCAGTGGAGTCTCTCTCTGCACAATATGCTGCTTAAAGGAGGTTGCAGACTTCTTTGCCTAACCATATCATTAGTTACAAAGTTAAACCACCTAATGCCGAAGATACTGCGTAAGCATCTAGTTTCCTGTTATCTCATTTACACAACGTCCAAGTTTCACTACTATAACTAACCCTAGAAAGAACCAAACTATTATACAATCTAATTTTAGTCTTTAGGTGTATATGGCTATTTCTGCACAATCTCCACAGATTCTTAAAAGTCCCGGCAGCAATCCCTATTCGTCTGTTAATCTTATGCCGCATATCACCAGTATCTGTTACATAGCTCCCAAGGTAATTAAACTGACACCTGCTCAAGACTGTAACCATTCAGATTAACTGAATCAAAGCCTGCCTTATGAATTTTCATCTCTTTAGTTTTCTCTCTGTTTATAACCAAACCTACTCTAGTACCAGTTATCTCATAAACATCATTTTCCAAAAGGGCTAAATCGTCAGCATAATCCATATCGAAATTTTCCTATCTCCAGACCATTTAAGGCCAAAATCTTTCCCTTGAAATGAATTTAGCATAACATAATCAATAACGAACTAAAGAGAAAAGGAGGCAATATGTACCCTTGTCGAACGTCATAAGTAAAGCTAAACCAATTGCTACAAGACTTACCAACTCTCACACACGACTCAGTGTTATTATAGAGAGCTTTCATTATGTTAACTAACTTGTCTGGTATACCATATGACCTCACAATCAACCACAAATTATGACGATCAACAGAGTCGAAAGCCTTTTTGAAATCAACAAAGCTAGCAACCAAAGGTTTCTGAAACTCTAAACATTTCTCAAGAATCTCCCTAAGTGAAAATATCTGATCCACACATCCCCTACCATTACTGAATCCACATTGCTCATCACGCAATTGACTGTCAACCAGATTCTTAATTCTATTAAGCACAATCATGGAAAGAACTTTACCTGGAACAGAGAGTAGGCTGATACCCCTATAGTTATCACAAGAACTGCGATCACCTTTTTTGAAAATAGGGATAATAATAGCTCTGGTAAAATCCTTAGGAACCATGCCTTTATCATAAAAGTTATTCAAAATTTCAGTCATCCAAGTGGTAACCGAAACATTCCCAGCATTCTTTACACGTTTAGTAAGCTCTCTGTATTCCTTTCTATTAGGACTAGAAGGGTACTGATTAAGGACATCCCTATCACCTAAGAATATGGAAGTCGGTTTCGTGGGTGAACAGTTGTTTGCCTTCATATCGATCCATGACGCATCCTAGAAAAACACGCTGTGGATGGGTTTGAAGTAGATTCTTTAACATCTGGGGTGGTGTATTGCAGGAAAGCGCGCCGTTAAAGTTACACATTATGGGTTTTTTAGAAAGATCCTTTAACCCCTGGATGGTGTAATGCGAGAAAGCGCTCCATCTCAGAGATCACGCCACCCTTGGCGCAAGCCCCTGTTGTGGTAAATCGTTCCATCTTCGATGCCTAAACTTTTTGATAAGATGCGATTCTCAGGGTTTTTGAAAAATAGCGCGCACGATTCCCGTCGTGAAGTTGTATTGCGATTTTCAAGTGGAAACCTTTTCAAGTCAGCTTTCGTAAAGAAGAAGATAACGCCTATGTGAGTTTGCACTTTTCTTCGCGTCACAGCGTAAAAAAAAATCTAGTCGCCCCGCAAAACCTACAAGTTTTTCGAGTGTTGAATTTTAATAAGGAGAGAAAAAGTTGGTTAATGAAGACAGTGACAAAATATCTTTAAACCTTAATTAGTAATGCAGTATAAAATAAGCCTCTCAATTATTTCGACACTCTAGATGAAACCACATTGTTTGGTACTCATCAAAAATAGTATCGCCGTTTACCTACAGAGAGAGAGGTAAAATGGGCACCGTGTCATCCTTTTTGTGTAATGTGTTTTAAACTTTGCCTATCATTTACTGTTAACCGTGAATGCTAAAATAAATGTTTTGAAAGTTACTATTTTTTGTAATCTCAATATTAGCAATTTACAATTCTCTGATTGGAAAATTTCACTTACGCCCATGGATAGCAGTTTTATTTAGAGTATAATATTTTTATCACTGAATAAATGGTTCAAAAATTACTTGTCTAATAGGATTATCATCACTAGGATTGAAAATTGTGAGAGTAGAGATCAAACTTTAAAATCAGGTGTACCACAGGGCTCAGTTTTGGGGCCACTTTTATTTGCAATTTATATAAATGATTTAGCAGAAATAAATTTTCAGGGTAATTTGTTTATGTTTGCTGACGATACCGTTCTGCTGAACGCAGATATGCAGGTAGAAGTAGTTAGATGTGCACAAAACGACTATAATGTACCAAATTCTTGGTTTCAGAAAAACAAACTCTTCTTAAATGAAGAAAAAACCAAATATATGATCATTCAGAGTAGGCACAAGTTAAATAACTTATGCATTAAAACACATAATTATAACTGTCAATATAAATTAATAATTAACCAAAATGCATGTTCCTGCCCAGTTGTGGAAGAGGTTAATAAAATTCAATATTTGGGGATTTATATTGACCAAGATTTTAAATGGAAATCGCACATAAAATATACTTGTGATAAACTAAGGTATGCATCTTACAAAGTGTTGAAGTTGAATACACTTATTCCACTGGATGTCATAACAATGATATATAAAGCTCTCTGTGAATCAATCATTAGGTATGGTATCAGTATATATGGATGCACATATAAATCTGTTTTAAATAAAATTAAGCGAATACAAGAAAGTACTCTAAATATTGTTAAATTCAATAAACATGTAATTAATGGAGATCACCTTGGCAATATTTTTCATATCTGAACATTTTACCAGTTGATTTGTTATATATTTATGTAACTATCTTTAGAAATTACTTTAAAAATGAACACAAGGAGAAAATTTTGCATGTGATCAATACAAGACGAAAGTGTGAAAATTATTTTGTTGAACCAGTTTTTCACAATAATTATGGAAAAGCGTGGATATCTTATCAAATACCCAAAATTTTAATTCTCTACCGAGAGATCTGTTATGCCTGACCAATTAAATCTAAAGTTTCGAAATGGTTATTAGATGTAAATAATTGAAAAATAATGTTTAAAAAGTCATATCCTGTATCTGGTATCTTTCAAGCAAGTGCAATTTTAATGTGAAATGACTTGTACAATAGGTGATAGTTTTGTGCAATATGTGCTGTAATCCGAAATTTTATAGGTTTATTTTATAAATGTGTTTAATTTTTCATGTCTGTGTTTTAATACGTGTTTATCTTTTGTTTTGTGATTATTGTTTTAGTTTCTGTTTTTAATTATGCATTTATTTTCCATTATACATGTCATATTCTTTAATAAACCTGTCGTGTGATTGAAAGGAATCCTGCTGACAAGCCATAAGGCTTAGCGGGGTAATCTATGTATATAACCATACTAAGGCTTAATAAAGATATTATTATTATTATAATAAAAAGTGCAGCGAAGCAATTACACCTCGGGCAGAGCTTTCTGTAACATAGTCCTCGATTGTTTTCCAAAATCGTTACATCGAATAATTATGTCTTTTCCTGATTGAGCTGTTAGTAAGTAAACGTATTTTACACCGTGTCCTCTCAGATCTCCTACTGTGGCATATAAACTGACAGGCTCCTGTCAGACCTCTGTGGCAAGCAGCTGCTTGAGGGGGGTATTTATATATTATATATTATTTAGTAGAGCCCAAACACCTGACAGTATATTAATTTCCTTGGTAACGTTTCATTTTAACGATCAGAGAGTGTATTATCGTCTAAATATTTAACCATAGAGCCTTCCTTTTTTCAGTTCAACTTTAGAGGTAATATTATAAACGATTTCGTACAAAGACGTGTGCACTCCATTGACGCATTTAAATCTATCGAGATAGCGATCCGTGAAAAAACACGCTGTAAATGGGTTTGAGGAAGTTTCTTTAGCCCATGGGTTGGGGCATTGCGGGAAAGTTATACTGCTTGAGAAAGATTCTTTAGCCCATGGGGTGGTGTGTTGCAGAGAAAGCACTCCGTCTTCGATACAGGAACCTACATCAAAGTTATACTGTTTCAAAAAGATTTTTTAGCCCCTGGGGTGGTGTGTTACAGGGAAATATACCTATTTGTCTCCCCTGCGAAATATGAATCAAAATGTACCCCTATGCACTAGTCTCGTGAGGAATGATTCTGGCGGAAAAATCAATTAGTCTTTAAAAATGTAGAGTCCTCTATTGTCCAACGTAATATACGTGACAGTGGGGAAAGAAAAATCAGGTTTATTAACATCATAATCAATACGTTTTGAGATCATTGTCAAACCTCATAAATAACATAAGAATGAAAGAAACATAACAATAAGACATAAAGAAAAGAAAAATCTTTTTAAAAAATTAATTACGAAATGGATACTCGAGCAAAATGTAGAAAATTTGTTATAGTGATTATGCTTTGCATGATTATAGCGTCTAAATATACTTTTTGAGTCATATTGTTAATGGGTTTATCATATGTCAGTGTTAAATAAGCTGGCATTATTGCTTTAAAATACTTTATGTTTTCTTAATCTGTTATCTCCACAAATGCGCTTTGGCTCCTGAGGAGTTTTTTATTTTACACTTTAAAAATTGTCTTTTTACTTTGGAAAAACATTTATTCCTTTTGCTATTATAAGTTCCGTCATGTTTTCACTAGGAGGTAGTTTTTTCCGGTCATTCGTTTATTACGTTGGGGTCCTAAGTATGACACCATTAAACATATTCTACTTGAGCGTTCTGCTTTTAATCTTAAAAGGAGTTTTTATTCTGCGTGCTTTTTTCTCAAAGACTCCTTTATACCTTTTTACTTTATTTGTATTTTATCTTTATTGGTTAAATGTTTCCACTTGTGTTTTAACTAGACTTTTGTCCTTTGCATCTCTTTTGAAGCATTATGTAAACCTGTTAATCGCTCTAAAAGCCTGATTGCAAATTAATTTTTCATAAAACGCGTAAGCATATTCCAATTTTATTCTATACGTTTGTTTCAACTTTAATAAAAACCTTCTTTGTCTTGAGTTATACAAAATCTCCTTGTCTGATGTTTTAAATCAATTTTTGAAGTTTGTGGATGTGTGTTTGCAAGTGTACACTGGGTGAAGGTGCAGCTTCAGCATTCTTCCCTCCAAACCCCAAAGGGCACACTCTCTTAGCTAAGTAACAGTCGACACGTTCAGCCTATTATCACGACAGGACCTCCCTCAAAAGCAACTTGACCACAGTGGATAATGTTTCATCCCTCTTAGAACAAGCTTTCTGTCACACACCCCTTTAGCGTTGGTGAACGACAACCATACATTTTCTAAACGTGGGTCACCAGGCTATTCAGAGACACGCCTCCTTCTCGGCTGTTACGTGGTTTCTCTCGACCTTATTGCCACGTTTGCGACTTGAGCAACGCAACCCTTACTGCAGGTAGCAGAGACCCCAAAGTGCATTGTCGTCCTCCCTATTATTAGTCTTTGATTTTCCTGTCTAAGTAACAGGCAACGCGTCAACTATAATTATTTTCCCTACAGAACCGCCCTGGAAGCAATTCGTCCACAGCGACTCTTCAGGGACATGCTTCCTTCAAGAGCATTGTCATAGGGAGCTGTTATGTTTCCTAAGTACAATGTTGCTTCCCAACAGAACGCCTCTCGAAGCACCTAGCTCTTGAACGAGGGGGGTCTCTCAGAATAGGAATGACACTCAAGAAACAATAAGAGTGACTGAACCTGGACCGTTAGCCTACCTTTCAATACTGACATGAGTTACGACATTTTCACTGATGCTATCGCATTTAGAGAACACCTGGGGTGATTGCGTGGGCATCACACTGCGCTCCTGGTCGTACCATTCATGGGAATCCCATCACTCCAGCGCCAGTAGAGGGGGCAAAGGGGGCGTCAACCATTTCCTCACACGGTAAATGTTCCATAACCAATAAAATTCGTAGAGCCATCCTAGGATGACGAACTCTTCACCGACGGTGGAATTCAATTTAGGACACCATTGGGGAAAATGGGGGAAAACCTAGCATCCTGCGAACACGTTGCGATGACGTCATTTCGGACACGCCCCTTCTAAAGAGTCGACCAATAAGATTCTTAGCCCCATCCTAGGATGTAGAACTCTTCACCGACAGTGGAATCCAAGTTAGGATGCCATTGGAGAGAAACCTAGTAACAGAAACTTAGAGGTTTGCGGAAGTTCTCTCAACCTATTTCTATGCTAGAAGCTTAAAATAATAATAAAATGATAAATACCCCCTCAAGCAGCTGCTTGCCACAGAGGTCTGACAGGAGCCTGTCAGTTTATATGCCACAGTAGGAGATCTGAGAGGATGGCAGGACCTCAGCAGAAAAACGACACACACATCCATGCCGAATCCGGGGCTCGAACCCAGGTCCCTTAGATCAGTAGCCAAGCGTGCTAACCACTCGGCCACAGGGGGAAAGAAATGAGGTGGAAATCCAATTATAAATGAAGCCCACCCTAGGTCGACACCGGCACTGAAGTAGGGGTAAGAAATAGGAGAAGTAAACAACACTGCTGAAAAAAAAATCTCTAGTCACGGCCCCTCAAGCTTCCAGCAGGGGGAGGGGGAAAGAACTTTTCCTCTCCCCTTCCAAAGAGTAATCATGACTACTTCTGTCTAAGTGAAAACATTTGATTAATATATCCCCTACCACTTCTGAATCCACGCTGTTCATAATGCAGTTGTCCATCAACCAAATTCTTAATTCTGTTAAGTATAATCATGCAAAGAATTTTTCTTGGAACAGAAAGTAAACTGATTCCCCTATAATTATCACAAGAACTGCGATCACCTTTTTTAAAAATTGGGACAATGATAGCTCTAGTAAAATCCTTAGGAACAACACCTTTATTATAAAAAACATTCAAAATTTCAGTCACTATATGAAAACACAAATGTTCCCAGCTCTGAGCATTTTTTTCCTAATTTCATCCCCCCTGGGGATTTATGCAGTTTTAATTTAGAGATAGCCAAATTGACTTCAGAATGTGATATAGGGCCATCATTAAAGCCAGAAATGCATCTATCCTTATTACAAACAATGGGAGTAACATAATCACATTATTTTGATTATCACAACATAATCACAATATTTTGAACTTCTCTAGAATGCTCAGCCCACCTAGCCATCACAGAATCCTCCCCTTCAACCACCTTGCCATGTTTATTCCTCAATCCCTGTGTATCTGTTCATTTCTTCACACATAAAACATTAACAATCTGGTAACAACTTCCTGCTGTTCTGCTGTCTAACTGCTTCCTCTGCTTTGTCAGTCAAGCTATCAAGTCAAAGATTCTTATCAGTTATTAACTGATCCTTTACACATTTATTAAGCTCATTGTATTGCCTTCTGTTAGGACTAGTATTGTGTTGATTCATATTAATCCTGCACTTCCTTCTTTCAAAAATAAGTTCCAGTCTTATCACTCAAATAATTTTGTTTCCTCTGTTTCCTTTTACCCAAAAGAATACTGTTAGTTTCAAGAAAAGCCTGTTTAAACTGATCCCATTCGTTCTCAACTTCAGCAGTAAGCAAACCTCGATTGTCATATAATGACTAAGTAGCTGGATCTTTCAGACCTTCAGTGTTCAAGGTAATTTTCTTAGCCCTAGCACAACATTTCTTAAGCTTCAGCTGCAAGACAGTCAAACCTAATTTCGGCTCCCCTGTGTGATCTGTTATTCCTAACTGAACTGGTCCATTTGCTGCTATTTAAACTATAATCTATCATATTCCTGTGCAACCCATCAGGTGAAACTCACGTATATTTATAAATGTCCCAGTGTTTGTAGTTTGCATTAGTTATTCGTTAGCCATTAAGTTTACTTACCTGTAGGAGATGTTCCTCATTGCCATTGGAATTACCAATGCTAAAGTGACCTAAAACTCCTGCTCAAAGGTCAGAGTTAGTACCAACTTCAGCACTGAAGTCACCTAGCACAAGAGAAATATCTCCTTTCTTCACAGAATTCAAATATCCTGAAGCTGGTTGTAAAACGTATTCTTCTTGTTCTCATCAGAGTTTTCTGTGAGGGCATAACAACAGATAACATTCAAGTCTTTAATTTTTGTTTTAAATTTTGCTGTAAAAAATATTTCATTAATGCAATTATATCCTAGATAGCACAAGAGAAATATCTCCTTTCTTCACAGAATTCAAATATCCTGAAGCTGGTTGTAAAACGTATTCTTCTTGTTCTCATCAGAGTCCTCTGTGAGGGCATAACAACAGATAACATTCAAGTCTTTAATTTTTTTTTTAATTTTGCTGTAAAAAATATTTCATTAATGCAATTATATCCTAGATGATGGTGTGTCTGCTGAGAAGCAAACCTACACATCGGAGATGCTCTCCAGCCTCCCTCCCTGAAAAGAGAAATTTAAAGTTATTTTTAAGTATCTCACTTTATACATCTGGTCTCTTGCAAGCCTAGAATATCTAGGTTATAGCACTGGAATTCCTGTGTGAGGACATCAAGAGAATAATCTCTATGTAATGTCCCCACGTTCCACGTTCCTGCAGAGAGAAAATGATTAGTAGGTTTTTTCAAAGAAACTGGATATATTAAGATAGGTAGGGCTAACAATATCAAAAAGCCCTCTGATCGTAGGCATGGGGCAAAGACCTGTTCCTCCTTCACTAAAGGCTGAAGTCACCGATGCTAGTAGGAACTTCAGTTACCACCTTTTCAAAATCGACTTTTTCGAGAGCCATAGGCCTGCCTGAGACACATTACTCCAGTTTAGGCTTGACGATGCCCAACTAGCTAAGTAAGGTTCAGGTACCTGCGATGGCTGCTGATTAGGATTATCCACCCTGATATAAGGTATTCCATGCCTCTGTTCACTTAGGGCTGGCAACCCAGAAGCAAACAGAAAACACAGCGGCAGATTCTCCCTCAACAGAGGCCCACCAGTGCAGCAAGTCCAGGATCCATAATCAAGCTCAAATCCATAAACAAGTCCAGTATAGTAGGTATAAATGGTCAGCACCAAGACCCTGTGTGGTTGACCACTCCTCAGCAGGGTAGAAAAAAAAAAGAAAAGTAGACATAGTTGTCCAGATCAGTAGGCCAAACTGAACTGGCAGCCCATCACTTCCGTTCCCTTCCAAAAGAGAATATATTCTATGGCCTGAACCACGAGAAGGCGGAGTCGCACATTGGGCGCTAGACCTGGCCAGTTCTGTGCATCATCATGGGGATTGGTACACAGCTCTCCTTCCAGTTTATGCCTAGCTACCATTTACAGACCAGTCTGGATACTTGCTCAAAAAATTACAATTGAGTCAGCCTGCATGCATGCAACGAGAAGTGGACACCTCTTATTGCGGAACACGATTTAATGATCCAACTACGCCTTAGGACTTTCAAATTTTGTTTCGACCGCTATTTTTCATGAAAGAAAGGACATGGAAAGTAGGAAGGACGTAATTTCAGAAGAAAGGTATGTCCTTCCCAGCTATTGGTTAACCCTAACTACAAGACACTTTGTTATAAGGAGTGATCTAAAGGATTAACTTAAAATCTACATAGATTTTATTTTCCTAATTTAGTTCAGAGTTATCGGAACGGTACTAGGATCTTCACGGATTTCCCTTTTAATCTGTATATCTTTATTTTTATTGACTAACGGTGAGTAATCCATCCCTCCCTGATCTACTACTGCATACTACTTCCACACAGATTCAATATGAAAAAGTAAACGGCGTTGCTAAGGTCAGGGCGTAATCTGAAAGCCCGTGGCTTCATTTCTAGGCAGATTATTGAGATTTTTATTTCCGTTTCGACAGATTTTGGCAACTTGTGGTTTCCATGCGAGACCAACGAGAAAGAGATGCCTTGACGCAGTGGCGATCCTCGCTCGCCACGTGATAAACTTGGTGATAAACCCAGGGGCGTACCGAAGGACTGTGGTTGGGGGGGGGGGGGGGGGATCAATAATTTTCCAACTCGAAGTGACCATTTTAAACAGGCTTTTTTGGAAACTAACAGTACTCTTTTAGGAAAAAGGAGCAGAGGAGACAGAATTATTTAAGTGATAAGGCACTTGAGTTTATTTCAGAAAGAAAGATCTGCAGGAATGTCCTTAATCAATACCCTATTAGTCCTAATAGAAAGCATTACAGAGAGCTTAATATACGTGTAAAGGATCAGTTAGCTACTGATAAGAAACTTTGGCTTGATGGCTTGGCTGACAAAGCTGAGGAAGCAGTTAACAGAACAACAGCAGAGACCTGTAAAATAAAAAATAAATACCCCCTCAAGCAGCTGCTTGCCACAGAGGTCTGACAGGAGCCTGTCAGTTTATATGCCACAGTAGGAGATCTGCGAGGATGGCAGGACCTCAGCAGAAAAACGACACACACATCCATGCCTAATTCCGGGGCTCGAACCCAGGTCCCTTAGATCAGTAGCCAAGCGTGCTAACCACTCGGCCACGGGATGGCAGAGAGCTGTACCAGATAGTTAATGTTTTATGTGGTAGAAAACGGACAGGCATACAAGGATTGAAGGATAAACAAGGTAAGGTTATAGAAGGTGAGGATTCTGTCATGGCTAGGTGGGTTGAGCATTTCAGTGATGTTCTAAACAATGTAGTTAGTTCTACTCCCATTGTTTGCAATGATGATAGATGCATTGGTGGCTTTAATGTTGGCCCGATAACACGGTCTGAAGTTATTTTGGCTATTTCTAAACTTAGACTTCATAAATTCCCAGGGGTAGATGAAATTACTATGGAAATGCTTAGAGCTGGGAATGTTTCGGTTACCACTTGGATGACTGAAATTCTGAATATCTTTTATGATAAAGGCATGGTTCCTAAGGATTTTACCAGAGCTATTATTATCCCTATTTTCAAAAAAGGTGATCGCAGTTCTTGTCATAACTATAGGGGTATCAGCCTACTCTCAGTTCCAGATAAAGTTCTTTCCATGATTGTGCTTAATAGAATTAAGAATCTGGTTGACGGTCAATTGCGTGATGAGTAATGTGGATTCAGAAGTGGTAGGGGATGTGTGGATCAGATATTTTCACTCAGGCAGAATCTTGAGAAATGTTTCAAGTATCAGAAACCTTTGGTTACTAGCTTTGTTGATTTCAAAAAGGCTTTCGACTCTGTTGATCGTCATAATTTGTGGTTGATTGAGAAATCATATGGTATACCAGACAAGTTTGTTAACATAATGAAAGCTCTTTATAATGACACTGAGTCGTGTGTGAGAGTTGGTAAGTCTTGTAGCAATTAGTTTAGCATTACTTCTGGTGTTCGACAAGGGTGCATTTTGTCTCCTTCTCTCTTTAGTTGGTTATTGATTATGTTATGCGAAATTTATTTCAAGGGAAAGATTTTGGCCTTAAATGGTCTGAAGATAGGACAATTTCGATATAGATTATGCTGACGATTTAGCCCTTTTGGAAAATAATGTTTATGAGATAACTGGTACTAGAGTAGGTTTGGTTATAAACAGAGAGAAAACTAAAGAGATGAAAATTCATCAGGCAGGCTTTGATTCAGTTAATCTGAATGATTGCAGTCTTGAGCAGGTGTCACAATTCAATTATCTTGAGGGCAATGTAACAGATACAGGTGATGTGCGGCATGACATTAACAGACGGATAGAGATTACTGCCGGGACCTTTAAGAATCTATGGAGAGTGTGGAGAAATAGATGTATAAACCTAAACACTAAAATTTGACTGTATAATAGTGTGGTTCTTTCTAGTGTTATTTATTGCAGTGAAACTTGGACGCTGTGTAAACAAGATAACAGGAAACTAGATGCTTACGCAGGATCTTGGGCATTAGGTGGTTCAACTTTGTAAACCGTTGGTTTGGCCATATTGCCCGTATGGATAATTATAGATTGGCGAATAGGGTTATGAACAGTGTGCCTACAGGCTTCAGAAAGAGGGGGGGGGGGGGGTAGACCTAGGATTCGGTGGGCAGACAATGTCAAACAGGACCTTGTTAGAATTGGTGTGCAGTGGCTAGATGCAGCAGATGTAGCTCAGGACAGACTTGCTTGGAGAACTAAATTGCACGGTCTGGTTGGGCTTCCGTAGCCAATGGCTGCTTGAGGATAATGATGATGATGAATTCTAATTATCACGACTCGCCCGTGTTTTCCAAGTGGATTCGAATTTTGCCAACTGCCCTTCATTTTGTTAAGTGTCCTCAATTGTCCAACACTCCTTAATTTCACAAAACAAATCCGAATTTTTACAAATCGCCTATATTTTACCAAGTGGATTCGAATTTTGCCAACTCGCCATAATTTTACAGAAAAAATTGCAATTTTTACATCTTCTCTGAATTGTCGAAGTCATTTCGAATTTTATCAACTATCCTTAATTAATTGCACAAGAAAAGCAAAATTTTCAGAACTTCCCTGTATTTTACCTGTATTTTACAAGTGGCTTCGAATTTTGCCAAGAGTTCTTGGTTTTTTCAGCTCTCCTTAATTTCACAAAACCAATCCCAATTTTTACAACTCACTTGTACTTTACCAAGTGGTTTCCAGTTTTGCCAACTTCCCTAGATTTTACCAAGTTTTCTCCATTTTGTCAACTCTCCTTAATTTCACAAAAACAATCCCAATTTTCATAAATCGCCCGTATTTTACCAAGTGGATTCGAATTTTGCCAACTGCTCTATACTGTGCCATCTCGCCACAATTTTACAGAAAAAAATCCTAATTTTACATACCTGATTTTTGCAAAGCCACTCTGAATTTTGCTAACTCCCCAAGATTTGCCAACTCTCCTAGATATTGCAAAGTTGCCTCGATTTTGCCAACACGCCATAATTTTACAGAAAAAAGATTGCAATTTTTACATCTAACCTGAATTTTGTCAATTCTCCATTATGTTTCCAAGTCACTCCGAATTTCATTAACTGCCCCTAGTTTTTGCCAACTTCCCCTAGATTTCGTCAACTGCCCCCAAGATTTTGCCAACTCTCCTATATTTGGCCAACTCGCCATAACTTTACAGAAAAAAAATCCAAATTTTCACATCTCACCTGAATTTTGCCAACTCCCCACGATTTTGCCAAGTTATTCCAAATTTTGCCAACTCGAAATAATATTACAGAAAAAAATCCTAATTTTTACATCTCACCTTAATTTTTGCCAAGTCACTCCGAATTTTGCCAACTCCCCAAGATTTTGCCAAGTTGTTCTGATTTTGCCAACTCACCTGTATGTTACTAAGTGGCTTCGAATTTTGCCAACTGTTCTAAATTTTGCCTTCTTTTCATTTTCCAAACTGCCTTAGATTTGCGAAGTTGCCTCGATTTTGACAACTCCGCTTAATTTTCCAAAAAAAAATTGCAAATTTTCACAACTCACCTATATTTTACGAAGTCGCTTCGAATTTTGCCAACTCCGAGTTACTTTGGGGGGGATCTCCCCCCCCCATCCCCCATATGGCTACGCCCCTGTTCGAAGCAGATTATTTTCACTTGTGGAAAGCTTTAAAAAGAGGAAGCTCTACTTACAACTTAAGTATTAAGAGCAGAAGGTAACTTGAAAAGCAAAACTAAAAACATTTATTGAACCGCATATCAGCAAACCTCAGGGGCGGCTAGTCTATTAATCCACTGCTCCACCAAAAATAATTACAGGAAATAAATCAATTTCAAATTTAATATTCAAAATTTGTCATATTTAAATCATTATAAAATCGTTTTATATTCGTTACATTATTTGCCGTGCTATGTAGACAATCACAGCATATATTTTGCCAATCAGTTTCATCTGCTTTAAGTTTATGCAATCCGAAATTTTCCATTACAGCCACCGTCCCTAACCTGAAGATAATTAGAATAGCGCCGAACTACAGGAGGTGGGTCGCCATTTTGAAATGGCGCGTGATACAATTCGCTGATTCAGCCGAGAGTCGAAGATCCTGTTGCGCAAAATCTTCATTCGACTCTGGCAATCTCAACAAGCCTCAACTTTCTTGGCAAGATGCGTTTTTGAACTGGGTTGTCAACTTTTTTATTTTTCTAAGGATATTTATGTATGAAGAGTTTAAAAAGATTATTAATTGTGAAAATACAAAGTGTGCTGAACATTTGGTGTACAACGGAATATTAATCACACATTGTAGCACCAAATCATTAATGCTCAACTCTCATTAATCTTAACTCGGCTAAGTACACTGTCTTTTTGACTGGCAACCGAAAGATCTCCGCTTTCGATACCAGAAGCTGTCATAATAGGTTTCTTTCATTTCATAATAGGTTTCTTTCATTCAGTTGTTTTCATAGTTCATTTTATTACCATATCACTTTGTTACAATTCATTGTGAAATATATGCAATAAAATATATCTATGAAAAATTATAAATTAAATATTACCAAAATAGACAACTGCTCAAGTGATAATTTACTGAGAGTAATTCAGTTCAAAAAATATAAATTTATAATCGGAAAGGAGTCAAGCAAAAATAGTAAACCTAAATATTAGACATTTTTCACGAATTACGTACCACAAAGACGAAAAGAACAAATACATGTGAATATAAGGCAGGCCTGAATCTGGAAAAGAAATCGAAAGTGGGGGGGAGGGGCAGACACTATTTCCGATGTGGTATTAATATTTCCCACTCCATTTCACGGGTTTCTTAAAAAATTTCTTCAAAAATGAATAGAAATTCTTCCTTGATGAAATATATATAACTTAATATATTTTTGTCTCCTTTTACCCTTTCACTCTGAAGTGGGGAGACATCCCCCCGCTCTTGAATGGTCCCCGTCCTATTTTATTTTCACAATAATCATATATTACTTCAAACTTTGCAATCTTAATCATAGATGTTAGTAAAAACAATCAGTTTGCAAAGTTAATGCGAAGAATATAAGCTATAAATATTTGTTAATCATTGTAATCCGACTGTATTTTTTACAAGTGACTGTCCGTGTTTTAAACAGTGTTATCTACTCAAATAGTTTCATTCGTTTGGTTCGCTACTACGTCATACACGAGGTGATCGAAACATTTGTAAAAAACGCTAGCTAAAATAATGTTGCAACGCGTATTTGTCGCTTTCCTGCTGTACACAACATTCCTTGCATTTCGATTTCTTACAAAAAGTACTCCCAGCATAATAATCCATTGGACTCCATTCACACACACACCTCGTATGCATTACTGGTACTTTGAACAACCAGCGTTACGTCACTGAGATGTTGGACCCTGTGGTCGTACCTTATCTTCAGGGGCTCTGGCACCATTTACCAACAGGACAATGCCCGATCACATGTTGCATGCATCGTCCAACGATTCATGCATAGTCATCATGTGACACTTCTGCTTTGGCCTGTGCGTTCACAGGATCTGTCCTCAATTGAACATGTGTGGTCCATGATCTCACGAAGACTAGCACACCAGACACCAGCTACAACAGATGAACTTTGGCTATGTATCAAAACTGCATGGACTGGCATTCCCCAAACACATATCCGACATCTTATCCTCTCAATGCCTAACCGTGCAGCAACGTTATTTTCGTTCATGGTGGCTACACCAGATACTGAATTTTTTGTATTCCACATTCTAACCGAGTTGTATTTGATCAAGGATCAAATACAACTCGGTTAGACCAAACGGATAATTGAGGAATCATTTGATCCTTGTAACATAAGCTATGTATTCACTAAATATGGCTTTGATGTCTCTTGTCTTTCCTGGTGTTGCACTTTTAATGGCCAGCAGTGTAGTTTCTATTGAGTGTAATTAAAATTTTTCTCTCTCCTAAAAAATATTTTGGGGAAACCGATATTACCCAATATGCCCGAGACGCGAAAATCTTAAAGACGCTTTTGAGACATTCTTATTTATATGAAACAGTTAAAAATGTTTTTCACTAAAAAATTTCTGGACAAAAAAAGATATCATTTGGTATCATTGCCAGGGTGACAAAATCATTCTGGTAGTTAATAATAATATGGGTATCCGAGTACAGTAGAATTTCGATTAATCTGCCTGTATATGGATGGCTTGGGTACGTCAAAATGTAGGATGTTTGAGAGGAAATTTGAATAATTAAGAAAGGAATAAAATGAAAATGCAGATTAATTTTAAACAATAAAGAAAATGGTCAAAAAGTGTTAACATCACCTTAACACTGTAAAGAAGCTTCTATATGGTAGCGTAAAAAAATTATTTCAATCAACTATTTATTCTTCTATTATGAACCCGTGATTTCCACTCTAAATATTCTCAACAATTTTCCCGTCCGTCATCTGTGCCCCCCCCCCCCTTCTAAGAAATTTTTCTGGCTATACCCCTGGCCCTATGAATAAGATAAAATGAAAAAGTAGATAAAAAATCTGCAAATAAACCCAACCAAACCCAGCACAAAACAAAAAAATAGCTGTCCCGTGGAAAAATGGTTGTCGTGCTTTCTAACGGAGCAAAAACATTCTGAAAGTTAGTGTCTATTTTATAGATTTTTCAAAAACTTTTTAAACACATTTAAGATGTAGGGGGAATTGTTATACTGCAATGCAATTGCAGCTTCTTGCCCCACTTTTTCCGTCCTCGATCAAGTTAATTGCATCACTCCCATTTTTATTTTTTTTTAATCCGGGCTTGGTCTGGTATACATAACTTTTTTTTTTATCAGTATTGGAAGAAGATTGACTAATATTGATGAACAGGTAAAGAATGCATGCTTTTGTAATTCTGGGAATGTATCATAATTTTTTCCTTTTTGTTTTTGCCATGCAACAATTGCGGGAAGAATTGCACATTCGTGTTTCCCTTCGACTATATGCTGACTCATAGTAGAGTTTTTTATGATTTACAGTACTCACTGCAACATTTAACAGATATCTGCCAGATGGTTTAGTGAAAAGCTCTGACGCCACGCCAAGGCACCATCCATGTCAGAGTGATTTGCTCTAACCTGGAGAAAACCCCTCCACACATAGGCAGTTAGTGTGGAAGGAAAAAGAGGGCTTCAAGTATCATAAAATATCCATTAAAGTGTGAATCAGAATTGCCTGTTAAGTGAATTTAATGGAAATATTTTATTGCATCTTGCGCAAGGTCTAATATAAAAAAGGAAAAAAAATTAGACCTTGCTCCAATTGTCAAAAACTTCCACTAGCACCTTCGCTTTGTAACAAACGACTGTCCACTACAGCTTTCGCCACTAGTGGCTGGAGATTAGGAAGCTCTACTGCGTCACCACAATGAATGGACCGAAAATGAGCTTCCACACTAATTTGAAAGTGCACTATTGGTTGTCCAGTGTGAAGAGGACCCACTGAACAACCTAACAGCTGTTCAGTACGTTTTCTTCCCCATAACTTCTCTGAGTCCTTGTGACCTGGTCATTTAGCTCATTGTATGTAAACGTACCTCTCAAAAGTAAGTTAAACCATGAATTTACACCCTATATGAAACCTGTTTACTATTTTTCAAAGATATGGCCCGAACGCTGATTATTGTTTTGTGTTCCCAGAACATGACAAATCAGCAAGGCTAATTTACTTGAGAAAGATACACATAAAACAGTATTTTCAATGTAAATGTTGACATGTTTTTTTTTCAATGCGTTAAAATTAAAATCAATTATTATATTCTTCTCCTTCTGTTGGAGAGCTAATTTTTCGAAATCATTTCCAAATTCTTCCTTGTAATCAACCACTTGGCGGCATTTTCTCTTTACACAAGCGAGGCTAAATGTCCAAGTCATAATAGGAACCTCAAGATAACCACGCGCCAGAATTTAGTCTCGAGGACGAATCGAAAATACATTTATTTATGTCTTAGATATAATAGGGAACATACTAACACAATAATATGCATACAGAAAGAAAAACTAACACACTCATTCAGACATGCAGACAGACAGACTAACACGCTAACATTCATACGTAGAGACATACATACAACAAACATACTAACAAAATAACATTCATAGAGAAAGAAAAACACACTTATTCACACGTGCAGACAGACAGAATAACACACTAACATTCATACGTAGAGACAGACATAAAACAGACATACTAACAAAATAACATTCATACGTAGAGACAGACATACAACAAACCTACTAACACATTAACATACATACAGAGAGAAAAATTAACACACTCATTCACACATGCAGATAGACAAACACTAACATTCATACGTAGAGACAGACATACAACAAACATACTAACACAATAACATACATAAAGAAAAACTAACAAACCCATTCAGACATGCAGACAGACAGACTAACACGCTAACATTCATACGTAGGACAGACATACAACCAACGTACTAACAAAATAACATTCATAGAGAAAGAAAACACACTCATTCACACGTGCAGACAAACAGAATAACACAATAACATTCATACGTAGAGACAGACATGCAACAAACATACTAACACAATAACATTCATACAGAGAGAAAATTAACACACTCATTCACACATGCAGGCAGGCTAAGACACTAACATTCATACATAGAGACAGACGTAAAACAGACTTACTAACACAATAGCATTCATACAGAAAGAAAAACTAACACTCATTCACACGTGCAGACAGACTGAAACACTAACATTCATAATTAGAGACAAACAGACTGACACACTAACATTCATAATTAGAGCAGACATACTAAAACAAAAACATTCATACAGAAAAAAAACTAACACACTGCTTCACAAATGCAGACAGACACACTAACACACTAACATTCATACGTAGAGACATACATAAAACAGACATACTAACACAAAAATATTCATTCAGAAAGAAAATCTAATGCACTCATTCACACATACAGACAGACAGACAGACTAACACACTAACATTCATACGTAGAGACAGACATACAAGAAATATACTAACACTATAACATTCATACAGAAAGAAAAACTAACACACTCATTCACACATGCAGACGGACAAACACACTAACATTCATTATTAGAGACAGACATAAAACAGACATACTAACACAAAAATATTCATACAGAATGAAAAATAAACGCACTCATTCACACATGCAGACAGACACACTAACACACTAATATTCATACGTAGAGACACACATAAAACAGACCTACTGAAACAATAGCATTCATACAGAAAGAAAAACTAACACATACATTCACACATTCAGACAGACAAACACACTAACATTCATACGTAGAGACAGACATAAAAAAATAAACTAACACAATAACATTCATACAGAGAGAAAAAATAAGATACCCATTCATACATGCAGACAGAGAGACTGACACACTGACATTCATACTTCGAGCCAGACATAAAACAGACATACTAACACAATAACATTCATACAGAAAGAAAAACTAACACTCATTCACACAGACAGAAGAACACACTAACATTCATATATAGAGACAGACATACAAGAGACATACTAACAAAATAATATTCATGTAGAAAGAAAAACTAAAACACTCATTCACACATGCAGACAAGCATACTGACACAATAACATTCATACTTAGAGAGAGACATTAAAGATACATACTAAGACAAAAACATTCATACAGAAAGAAAAACAAACACACTCATTCACACATGCAGACAAACAAACACACTAACATTCATACATAGAGACAGACATACAACAAACATACTAACACAATGACATTCATACAGAAAGAAAAACTAACACACTCATTCACACATGCAGGCAGACACACTAACACACTAATATTCAAACGTAGAGACAGACATACCAACAAAATAACGTTCATACACAAAGAAAAACTAACACACTCATTCGCACATGCAGAGAAACACACTAACAATCATACGTAGAGACATACATAAAACAGACATACTAACACAAAAATATTCATTCAGAAAGAAAATCTAACGCACTCATTCACACATACAGACAGACAGACAGCTAACACACTAACATTCATACGTAGAGACAGACATACAAGAAATATACTAACACTATAACATTCATACAGAAAGAAAACCTACTACACTCATTCACACATGCTGACAGACAGACTAACCCACTAAAATTCATACGCAGAGAAAGACATGAAACAGACCTACTGAAACAATAGCATTCATTCAGAAAGGAAAAACTAACATACTCATTCATACATGCGGACAGACAAACACGTTAACCTTCATACGTAGAGACAGACATACAAAAAACATACTAACACAATAGCATTCATACAGAAAGAAAAACTAACATACTCATTCACACATGCAAACAGACTAAACAATAACATTCATACGTAGTGACAGACATAAAACAGACCTACTAAAACAATAGCATTCAAACAGAAAGGAAAACTAACACAGTCATTCATTCATGCGGACAGACAGACTAACACACTACCATTCATACGTAGAGACAGACATACAACAAACATACTAACACAATAAATTCATAAAGAAAGAAAATCTAACACACTCATTCACACATGCACACAAACAGACCAGCACACTAACGTTTATACGTAAAGACAGACATACAACAAACATATTAACACAATAACATTCATACAGAAAAAAAAAAAACACACTCATTCACAGACAGACAAACATTCATACATAGAGAGAGACAAACAACAAATATACTAACATAACAACATTCATACAGAAAGAAAAAATAACACACTCATTCACACATGCAGCCAGACAGAATAACACACTAAGATTCATATATAGAGACAGACATACAACAGACATACTGACACAATAACATTCACGCAGAAAGAAAAATTAGCACAGTCATTCAAACATGCAGACACACACGCTAACATTCATACTTAGAGACAGACATACAACATACATACTAACACTATAACATTCATACAGAAAGAAAACCTAACACACTCATTCATACATGCTGACAGAAAGACTAACCCAAAAAAATTCATATGTAGAGACAGACATAAAACGGACCTAATAAAACAATAGCATTCACACAGAAAGCAAAACTAACACAGTCATTCATACATGCGGACAGACAGACTAACACACTAACAATCATAGGTAGAGACAGACATAAAACAGACTTACCAACACAATAGCATTCATACAGAAAGAAAAACTAACACACTCATTCACACATGCAGACAGACTAACACAATAATATTCATACGTAGTGACAGACATACAACAGACATACTAACACAATAACATTCATACAGAAAGAAAAACTAACACACTCATTCACACATGCAGACAGACTAAGACACTAACATTCATACATAGAGACAGACATTAAACAGACATACTAACACAATAGCATTCATAAAGAAAGAAAAACTAACACACTCATTCACACATGCAAACAGACAGACTAACACACTAACATTCATACATAGAGACAGACATACAACAATCATACTAACACAATAAATTCACATGCAGACAGACAGACTGACACACTAACAGACATACAACAGACATACTAACACAATAACATTCATAGAGAAAGAAAAACTAACACACTCATTCACACATGCAGACAGACTAACACTAACATTCATACGTAGAGACAGACATAAAACAGACATACTAACACAATAGCATTCATACAGAAAGAAAAACTAACACACTCATTCACACATGCAAACAGATAAAGACACTGACATTCATACGTAGAAATAGGCATACAACAGACATACTAACAAAATAACATTCCTACAGAAAGAAAAACACACTCATTCACACATGCAGAGAGACTAACACTAACATTCATACATAGACACAGACATAAAACGGACATACTAACACAATAACGTTCATAGAGAAAGAAAAACTAACACACTCATTCACACATGCAGACAGACTAACACTAACATTCATACGTAGAGACAGACATAAAACAGACATACTAACACAATAGCATTCATACAGAAAGAAAAACTAACACACTCATTCACACATGCAGACAGACAGACTAACACAATAACATTCATACGTAGAGACAGACATGCAACAAACATATTAACACAATAACATTCATACAGAAAGAAAATTAACAAACTCATTCACACATGCAGACAGACTAAGACACTAACATTCATACATAGAGACAGACATAAAACAGACTTACTAACACAATAGCATTCATACAGAAAGAAAAACTAACACACTCATTCACACATGCAGACAGACAGACTAACACAATAACATTCATACGTAGAGACAGACATGCAACAAACATACTAACACAATAACATTCATACAGAAAGAAAATTAACACACTCATTCACACATGCAGACAGACTAAGACACTAACATTCATACATAGAGACAGACATAAAACAGACTTACTAACACAATAGCATTCATACAGAAAGAAAAACTAACACACTCATTCACACGTGCAGACAGACAGACTGACACACTAACATTCATACTTAGAGATAGATATTACAAATGCATATTAACCCAAAAACCTTCATACAGAAAGAAAAACAATCACACTCATTCACACATGCAGACAGACAGACAGACTAACACACTAACATTCATACGTAGAGACAGACATACAACAAACATACTAACACTATAACATAGAGAAAGAAAAACTTACATACTGATTCACACATACAGAAAGTCATACTAACACACTAACATTCATACGTAGAGACATATATACCACTCCTTAAATATATTAAAAGTTTGAAAGGTTCCAAATGTTTCCCAATTTACTAAACACCTGAGCCTGAATCTGCCCGTGGGAATTGGGAGTGACGACTCCTATTATATTGTTTTCCCAGGATAGTGATTCCCAACTTTTCTGTGTCTATTAGTCCTTTCATCTCCCCTAATGCTCTCATGTCTCTCAAATTTATTTACTTTTATTTTTTATTGTGTTTTTATCGTATTTTTGTTGTTATAAATATATATCTGTATCTAGTGTATTTTTGGAAGTGTGCTGTTGTGGGGATGTGACTCATGAGCTGTTGTTTTCAAGGCTGAGCTGACTGACTGCACATGCTGGCAAGTCGCAAAGCACTTTTACGACTAGCCTCGGGCACAAGTGCTAGCGCTGGAGATAAGGGCATCAATAATGAATAAGAATATTAAGGCGCCATTTGCTAGCCTCTAATCTAGTTGTTCTATGAATTATATTTTGAATGTAATAACATATACCTTAACCTTAACGAATATATCGAACAACAAATCCTTAAAGTTTAGAAAAATTTTATTTTAAAATTTTCGATAGATGTGATGTCCTCCAGCATGTTATCCTCCACCTTGTTATCACTCCAGCTAAATGAGAGATAAATTTTCCCTTATGACTATAAAGACTGGAAAGTTTCCTATACACAAAACTTAATACCCTTACATATTTGTACCTAAAATTCAAAGTGCAATACTAATTTTATTTGCACCTAAAATTAGTATGTGTGTCTGTCTGTGTAATAAAAATTCAAAAGAATTACTGTCACTTACCTCATTCCTTAATGGACTTACCTTATTTCGAGGGGGGGGGGGGGGGCTTGGTCAGTAGCTATTCAGGCTCGTCATTATAGTCCCCAGGTCCGGATCTCTCAAATGTCGGCTTTGCTACTCGGAAAATGGAGAGAACGTCGTGGATGAAGTCGGCCGTATCCTAACGCGCTTGAAGAGAATATGCTGGATGACCTTGATGGAAGATGGGAAATTTTTTCTCTTTCTCCAAACAGCTGTCCAACCCCTCCAACCTAACCTGAGGGTTTTATGATTTAATCAAACTCCTAACCATGCGTGTATTTGTTTACGAATCGAATCGCTTCTAACAATCATTTTTATTCTTCCAAATACCCTTTCTGTGATGAATGATGAAATTGTTTAAATTTCTTTTGGTAACAATTGACTGTTAAGACAGAAAGTTATTGAATTGAAGCGGAAATGAATCAGAGCGTACTTCCAGTATAATTTTTTATTTCTCCAAAAATAATTCTAGCCGATTGCAGTTCGCTGATTCGACAATTTGCTAAATTCTTTAGAGACCCTCTCTCTCGGATCACATAGAACACACTACACCAGATAACAGTCTTTGAATAATTTTTCATTAGCATTCGTTTAAAATTTTCACTTAAATATGAATCAGATTTAACATTAGCTAATTCTACTATGGGTTTCAGAAAGCCTTTGTCTGTCTGGTTAAGAACTCCTTCGAAACTGTAAGAACTGGGAGTACCAACTTCGGTATCAGTTTCCTCTTATTATAAGTAAAAGGGCACAGGTGCTCGTTTACATCAATTCTTCCCCAGGGCCCATAAACAGAATTATATTGGTTATGGGCTCTGTGGGCTTTATATATTGTATTATGGGCTCTATATATTATATTTTCATGCCATCCACCTAAGTGACGGTAGATGGCACTAATAAATTCAACATATGGCCGTCCTATGTTTCACCTGTTTTTCGGCGAAACTCGTTTAGGGCTACATCCCTCATTTTTGCAGCTATATTGTCTTAGCTTGGCCAACAATGATAGACTACAGGCCTGCCCAATTGCTTTAAAAAGACACCTTTAAGCGAACCTCATATAATATAAAATCTCACTAGATGGCGCGCAAACAGTTGACATACAAACCGGTTTCTTCAGTCGTTTTCGTGTTAAAGCAACGAGGAAAAACTTCAAATTTCGTGAATGTAAGGAATTCTGGGAAAAAAATATGCTACATTTACGTTTGTAACTTATATGCTGGTAACATTTTTAAAACGAAAAATGTTATTTAGGTAGAAAAATTCCATAGATTTAGATTTAAAAAAATCATAATAAGTTAGGTGATTTCGCTTCTCTATACCGTAATAATAAACTAAAATACTATTTTTTTTACAAGCGATGTATGATTAGATATTCGAAATTATGGTAGTGGAAAGTGAACGTCCTGAAGTTTTCATAGGAAACAATTCACCTCTTAGACCCAGGGTGGGTGGGAAATTGCAATTGTTTTGTTCTCAGCAAGATTTATTTATAGAGATGATTTTTTTTTTGCATCGGATAGGTATTGATGAAATATTATGATTTTCACTTTCCTAGTCTCCCAGAAGCTGTAAATGCGCCTCTGTCGAAAAAGTTGAAAATTCCAAAATTTCAAATGAATATTGCAAACGATGTATTTATGTTAGAACTTTGAAATTTTGATGGTGGAATGTGAAGGTCACGTTGTACCATTGGCAATTATGAGTTGACCACTTAGCCCAAGGTGGTGGAAAATGCATTTTTTCTTGTTTTAAGAGAATATTGTTTCTTTATACAGATAAATTAAAAAATTATTTGGTGTTGCATAGTTATTGATGAAATATCACGATTTACACTTTCAGAGGTTAGAATTAGCGTGATCCTCTGTCAGTCAATCATGCACAATTGACTATACATTAGATATTACTCTGAGTTAATGATTTGAATTAACACTGTGAATATAATACTCTTTGCATTAGCGACAAAAGAAATTTGATGCCTGAAAGATGTAAAAAAACATGACTTCCTTTCTCCCGATTAACCTGTTCAGTGCCACGAGCTCAGCATCTGAGTGGAGAAATTTTGTGATCTTGAATGCCAAGCACTCAGCATTGCGTTTTTCTCGATTTAATTTCTCGTGCTCTTTTGCTTTCATTCTTCTGGTTTTCTATCTAAAAGTTACAACGCATTTTCAGCTGTCTTTCTGATTTTTTTTTTCAAATTGATATAGTTCATAGTTATTTTAAAAATCTATTGTTTGTAAAAGGTATCGAATTTCTGTACCAAGAGAACGAAGGCAATCAAAGGAGCAAGGATATATACGATGTGACCCATGACTGAGCATTCTCCCTCACTCCGCTCCCTGTAGCTTCAAGGCATGGGGTTCTGAAGGTAATCCAATTTGCAGTCAGTTATCTAACGTGGGAGGAGGGGGGGAGTCCACATCCATTTGAAGTCTTACACACCCCTAGAACACGTGATACGTAGCTCCTGTGACCTTTTATCTTCAATTCCTGTCACTTTGTATTTATATCATACGCATCTGTTTTGGACCGACACATCGGAAAACAACATATCATCTTTAAGAATAGGGAAAATTTGAAAAGTTCCACATTAAAAATTTTTAGTTTTGAAAAGATCGCAATTTTAAATCCGAACGCAGAAAGCACTCAATGAAAACTTATGCAGACAACATGGTTTGTTTTTCAAATGTTTGCGCGCCATCTGGTGGATTTTTTTTCATAAGAGTGTCTCGAGAAAACTCGAATTGGGCAGGCCTGTACTCTATTGGCCTGTAAATTATAGCTAGGCATAAACTGGAAGGAGAGCTGTGTACCAATCCCTAGTGATGATGCACAGATCCGGCCAGGTCTAACACCTAATGTCTGACCCCGTCTTCTTGTGGTGCAGGCCGTTAGTACCTTTCAAAAGAGTTCCTTTCTTTTGAAAGGGAACGGAAGGGGAGGGCTGCCAGTTCAGTATGGCCTACTGATCTTGTCATCTATGGCCACTTTTTTCTTTTTTTTCAACCCTGCTGAGGAGTGGTCAACTTCACAGGGTCCTGGTACTGACCATTTATACCTACTAGACTGGACTTGTTTATGGATTTGAGCTTGATTATTGATCCTGAACTTGCTGCACTGGTGGGTTTCTGTTGAGGGAGATTCTGCTGCTGTGTTTTCTGTTTGCTTGTGGTTTGCCAGCCCTAAGTGAACAGAGGCATGGGATACCTTATATCAGCTGGTGGGTAATCCTAATCAGAGGCCATCGTAGGCACCAAATGTGTCACAGGCAGGCCACATGGCTCTTGAAAAAGTCCACTTGAAAAGGTGGTGCCTGAAGTTCCTACCAGCATCGGTGACTTCAGCCTGTAGCGGAGGAGGAACAGGTCTTTGCCCCATGCCTGCGATTAGGGGCTGTTTGATATTGTTGGCCCTACCAATCTCAATAAACCTAATTTCTTTAAAAAACCTACTAATAATTTTCTCTCTGCACGAACGTGGAATGTGAGGACATTACATAGAGATTATTCTCTTGATGTCCTCACGCAGGAATTCCAGTGCTATAACCCAGATATTCTAGGCTTGCAAGATACCAGATGGACATGTAAAGGTGAGTTACTTAAAAATAACTTTAAATTTCTCTTTACAGGGAGGGAGAATGGAAAGCATCACCAAGGCGTGGGTCCACTGCACAGCAGATATGCTAGTGATGCTCTTCTAGGATATGAGTGCATTAATGAAAGGTTTCATACAGCAAAATTTCAGACAAGCATTAAAGTCCTGAATGTTAACTGCTGTTATGCCTCCACTGAGGATGCTGATGAGGATGAGATGGATAGTTTTTACGACAACTTCAGGATATTTTGAATTCTGTCAAGAAAGGAGATATTACCCTTGTTCTTGGTGACTTCAATGCCAAAGTTGGTACTGACTCTGACCTTTGTGGATACGTAATAGGCCCTTTTGGTATTGGTAGCTGCAATGGCAATGGGCAAAGTTTACTACAGGTAAGTAAACTCAATGGTTTCAGAATAACTAACACATATTACAAACACCACAACATAGAATAATGCACATGGGTTTCACCTGATGGGCTGCATAAGAATATGATTGATTACATATTAATTAACAGCAAATGGGCTAGTTCTGTTAGGAATACCAGGGCATATAGGGGAGCTGAAATTGGATCTGACCATTACCTTGTTAAAAGTGTCTTGCAACTTAAACTTAAAAAGTATTGTGCTAAAATTAAAAAATTTACCTTTAATACTGAAGTTCTGAAAGACCCTGTTATAGCTACATTGCTATAACAGGGTTAGTCATGATAAAAATCCAAAGCTTACCATGATAGGTTACTTAGTCATTATGACAGTCATGGTATGCTTACTATTGAAGTTGAGGAAGAATAGGATCATTTTAAACAGGCTTTTTTGGACACTAACAGTACTCTTTTAGGAAAAAAGGAGCAGAAGAGACAGAATTATCTGAGTGATAAGGCACTTGAGCTTATTTCAGAAAGAAGGAACTGCAGGAATGCCCTTAATCAGTACCCTAATAGTCCTAATAGAAAGGATTACAGAGAGCTTAATAAACGTGTAAAGGATCAGTTAGCTACTGATAAGAATCTTTGGCTTGATGGCTTGGCTGACAAAGCTGAGGAAGCAGTTAGACAGCACAACAGCAGAGAGCTGTACCAGATAGTTAATGTTTTGTATGGTAGAAAACGGACAGGTATACAAGGATTGAAGGATAAACAATGTAAGGTTATAGAAGTGGAGGATTCTGTCATGGCTAGGTGGGCTGAGCATTTCATTGATGTTCTAAACAATGCAGTTAGTTCTACTCCCATTGTTTGCAATGATGATAGGTGCATTGGTGGCTTTAATGTTGGCCCTATAACAGAATCTGAAGTTATTTTGGTTGTTTCTAAACTTGAACTACATAAATCCCCAGGGGTAGATGAAATTACTACCGAAATGCTTAGAGTTGGGAATGTTTCGGTTACCACTTGGATGACTGAAATTCTGAATATCTTTTATGATAAAAACATGGTTCCTAAAATTTTATCAGAGCTATTGTTATCCCTATTTTCAAAAAAGGTGATCACAGTTCTTGTGATAACTAGGGGTATCAGCCTACTCTCTGTTCTAGGTAAAGTTCTTTCCATGATTGTCCTTAATAGAATTAAGAATCTGGTTGACAGTCAATTACGTGATGAGCAATGTGGATCAGATATTTTCACTTAGGCAGATTCGTGAGAAATGTTTAGAGTTTCAGAAACCTTTGGTTGTTAGCTTTGTTGATTTCAAAAAGGCTTTCGACTCTGTTGATCGTCATAATTTGTGGTTGATTGAGAAATCATGTGGTATACCAGACAAGTTTGTTAACACAATGAAAGCTTTCTATAATGACACTGAGTCGTGTGTGAGAGTTGGTAAGGCTTGTAGCAATTGGTTTAGCATTACTTCTGGTGTTCGACAAGAGTGCATTTTGTCTCCTTTTCTCTTTATTTGGTTATTATGTTATGCGAAATTCACTTCGAGGGAAAGATTTTGGCGTTAAATGGGCTGGAGATACGAAAATTTCTGATTTAGATTATGCTGATGATTTAGCCCTTTTGGTAAATGATGTTTATGAGATGAACTGTTTCATTCGAGCTTTTGATGAGACTGGTAGTAGAGTAGGTTTGGTTATAAACAGAGAGAAAACTAAAGTGATGAAAATTGGTCAGGCAGGTTGTGATTCAGTTCATCTGAATGGTTGCTTGAACATTCTGATGAATGAACATCTGAATGAAGTCTTGAACAGGTGTCACAGTTTAATTACCTTGGAAGCTATGTAACAGATACTGGTGATGTGCGGCATGAGATTAACAGACGAATAGGGATTGCTGCCGGGACTTTTAAGAATTTATGGAGATTGTGGAGAAAGAGGCGTATACACCTAAAGACTAAAATTAGACTGTATAATAGTTTGGTTCTTTCTATGGTTAGTTATGGTAGTGAAACGTAGACGCTGTGTAAACAAGATAAGAGGAAACTAGATGCTTTTGATTCCAGATGCTTATGCAGTATCTTGGGTATTAGGTGGTTCAACTTTGTAACTAATGGTGAGGTTAGGCAAAGGAGTCGGCAACCTCCTTTAAGCAGCATATTGTGCAGAGAGAGAGACTCGTTTGGTTTGGCCATGTTGCCCGTATGGATAATTATAGATTGGCGAATAGGGTTATGAACAGTGTGCCTAGAGGCCTCAGAAGGAAGGGGAGACCTAGGATGCGGTGGGCAGACAATGTCAAACAGGACCTTGTTAGAATTGGTATCCAGTGGATGGATGCAGCAGATGTAGCTCAGGACAGAATATGCTTGGAGAATTAAACTGACGGTCTGGTTGGACCTCCGTAGCCCATGTACTCTATCATTGTTGGTCAAGATCATAGCGCCGTGGATATTATGAATCGTTTCGTTTTTTTAAGCAATTGGTGGCAACACTACAAAGAAGCATGTGTGATATCGGAGCTACCGTGAGATGTAAATAATGATTCGTGAATAGTGGCTTGTTTTTTTATACTGAAGTATTTTGTGTTTAATGTCTTATGATTCAATCTGTCATTCTTTACAGTAATATGTAGTCATAATCAATACTTCGTTATGAACTATATAAACTTTTATGATGAATAGCATACATATCAGGTAGAAGTTGTATGATGACTTCGAAACCTAGTAAGGAGAATCTTTTAGAAGCAATAGATCCTAGATTCAGGAACGTTTTTAATAAAAAAGATGAAATTGCTGTTGTAAATAACGTAAGAAAACGAACTTTTTCGGAATCTCCTCGTGAAAGGTAATATATGAATGGAATTCTACGTTGCTCTCTGTTCTTCATCAATTGGAAGCAGTTGTCTTCCTAAGAATTGGTAATGTGGTATAGAAGTTTCGGTGATCAAATGAGTGCTGAAAATGATTAAAATGAGAATGCTATATATAACTAGATCAATAAAGAGTATATACAGGAAAAATCTCAGTGTGTCATTATTGTTATTGACAGTAGTGTATGATATAAATTATGAATATTTCCTGATGAAGGTGTTTTTGGTAATTTTACACTTCAGGTTACGTTTGCAGAATAGGATTGCAGTTGGAGCTGTTTGGATTTTTTTTTTGGCTGATTGTAAAAGTGTGATTCTAGTGCATTTGTAATGATTTAGCAGGCATGTTCAAATAAGTGAAGTACTCCTACTAAAGATGAAAAGAAGTTATTTTTACTTTCATTGCTGCTAGAAATTATATTAGTAGATTAGACTGATAATCTGGATTAACTGCATTCAAGAGGTTTGGATAATCAAAAGTACAGATAATTGGAAAAAATCGTGTAAATATATATATACAACAGTTTTAAAAACTAAACATAAAGGGGTACCTGTATTTTTAACATTTTGTTGGTAAAATAGATGCAGACTGAAGCTCTGCAGGCAATTTGTTTATGTATGAATCTGTTAATTTGCATTATAAAAAAAAAAGCTACCTAAAAATATAAAGTTACAGAGGAGTGAGTCAGTCAAGTGTGGAATAATAAAAAAACTTGCAATTTCATTACCTATTAAACGAATGTTTTCGTACATTCTTTTAATAGGTAATGGTTTCATATAGGCTTTTAATAGGTATCATTCACTACCAATATAGAGATATTGGTAGAGAATGATAGTAATGATGATGTAACAGTTGATAACACTCAACTTCCATAATCCACTGCATAATTCTCCCCAACTTTTTCTTCAAACAACCTCGGGCCATTTCATCCTTAAGGTAACAAAGATTTTATCAGGAGGAATGATAATGTTTAAGTTGAATATTTGATTGAAACATAGCCTCACAATTATTTAAGCTTAGATTATTTAGTGAAATTCAATTTTAGAAATGTAATCTCACTATGATTATTTAATTTTATTTATTTGATTTTTTTTTTTTGGTGAAAGGAAGAAGGTATTTCCCTACACAAAGGACAGAGATAACCAAAAACTGTATTAGGCTTGTCCTGGTTTCTCATCAACATGCAAACACTTACACAAGGATGTCTTTGGAATCCTTGTGTAAGGGTTTATGAGTTGTATTGGATTTGGATGTAATTTTTGACTTTTGTTTTATGAATTTTTTGTGGTTTTTTCATTTTAATGTATATGGAATTAATTCATATTTTAAGTTAAATCACGTAAAAATTACTTAATTCTGTTCATTTTTACACTAAGCATGCTTTATATAGGTGCCATTGCTAACAAATGTAAAGAAAATAGTTCTGGTGTTTATACAGTTTGTGTGTATTTTGTTTTATTTTTGTATATTTTTATTTTTTTTTTATTTTTGTGTTTATGCCATTGTATTTACATGTATTGTTAGTGTGAATAATTGATATGGAAAATGCGTTTTATAAATGATCTAAAGCATTGTTAATACACCTGCAGTCCTTAT